>JAHDVE020011712.1:0-65515 GCA_022606495.2 Halesus radiatus
ATAATTAGTAATTAATTTGAACTATTGACATATTTTTATATTTTTGTCTATTCTTGAGATTATTATTTTTTAGTATTCTATATATTTCTGATGAGGAGAACTTCGCTTTCGAAAATGTTGAAATGTATATATTAATGGTGTATATATAAGTGGTTATTACAAAGTAATTTTTAATTCATTTAATAATTATGATAGCACAAAGTGAATACCAATCTTTTGAAGAAATTGTAGGTAAACTACCGATTTTTAATTTTTCTTAAATTATTATTATTATTAAAATAACTATTTCTAAATGTGTATACTGAATGCACAGCACCGGAATTTGTGGGATATTTTAGCACTGTAGGGGGGGAACGGAATCTTATACCAGCAAATTATGGAAAAAAATACACAGAGATAAGTTTTTTTTTTCACAATAAACCTTGCCGAAGCAATGAGTCTATAACTCAAAGTTGTAGAAAGAGTACAGTGTATTCCTTATCGTAAAATATTTCACAGTCGAATTATTCACCTACCGTAAATAAATTAATATTTTTAATACCTGAAATCATTCGGATAATAGTAAAATTAATGCTTGTGATCATAATTATTCAAGTATATCTCTTTTTAATTGGAATTCTAATCTTCCCATCTGTGAAAGGAGTCGTTAAAATTTGCCGTTAAAGTCTGATAATTTTAATTGCAAAATTTGAGTAGCTGGAATTCGGTGAAGTTATTTCTACCCCGACTAATTTCCTGGGGAAAGGAAGGAAATTGCACAGAAATTCCTTTTATTGTCATTTTCAATTGAAAATCCATCTCCATAAAAAATATTATTGCTTTTGAAAGCTGTCCAATTTATTTTCAAAGCTTTATTCGTTTATTCACCTTTAAAATGGTAACAAAGTAAATGCACTTTCTTTAAAAACTGTGAATTCTTATTTCATCGTTACGTCTTGATTGTTATTTTTTAATTTGTTGACTGACTTGTAACTCATTAACCGATTACCCGTATTTAAGTTGCATGACGAAAATACACAAGCGTAAATTTCACGTACCAATATTAACACTGATGAAATAACACATGGATAAAAATACACGTAGAGAGGATTACACTTAAATTACACCTGGCATTACGCACTTCAAAAAAATCTTTGTTCAATAAGTTTAAAGCACACACCACTCTCAAATTAAAACCCATTCTCTAGGGATATTTTCGAGGTGTATAATTCCAGTAGGTGTAATCCAGTGTAATATTGGGACGTGAATGTCACGCCTGCGTAATTTCCAGAAACCTCGGATTTGTTATTCCTTAGTATGTTATACGTGACAAATCGATTTACGAGATAAGCAAAATAGTTTATTAGATAAAAGCTTTATTAAATTCTCACACTTACTTCCAAAATCTAAATTACGTAACCTGGGAAAAAATATATGCATAAAAATATTATTTTTCTGAAATTAATTACCTTGGTATGATCATTGATCAAAACTTAAAATGGAATAGACGCATCACAGAGCTAGTAAAGGGAATGTATGTTTGTATTTGTTAGGCTTAGAAATATTTAAAAAATTTAAATAATTTAAATTGTGTACTATTTATATGATCACTCTTTGGTTATCTACGGCATCGTCTGTTGGGGAGGATCTTATAAAAACAATTGAAATACAGTAAAAGTTTCACAAAGAATCTTCATAAAAGTAGTACTTAAAAAAAAATTCCACCTTCTCAACGAAATGACTTCACACTATTTCCAGTGCCAAATGTTGAAAATATATTTAAGAAAGTTTCTATCATGAAATTGTGTAAAGAAAATCGGGAATATTACAAACTTATGACAAATGGAAATCAACAAATAACACCTAATTTTAAAACAACTCAAATGTAAAACACTTAGGCATAAAAAAATTACAATAACCGGCCGGCCGGAAACATATCGCTATTGGTCCGGAGCGTGAAGTTTAGCAACCAGCGGCTAGAACATATTCTACCAACGACTAGATTCTTTATTGAGTTGTAGCTGATCTTGTTACATAACAATATGCTCACATATCTCTGTTTAATTTTTTTAGTAACATGAGGGAGAAAAATATACTTTCTCTCAATATTACAACTGTTCTGGGAAGTTCATTTATAAAAAATAAATAAAAACTTGGTAAATAGATAGATCCGTTATCTGATAAAATGGAACACTTTATACAAACATAATTTTATGAAACATAATAATAATAATAATATTTATTTGAAACACACATTATTTTACAGAAATATTTAAGAAGGCTTTGACTATCCAACTAGGAACAAATCCCGTTTTAGGACAGTCAAATTGATAAGTTTAGTTCACATTAATATACATATACATGAGAGAATACGAGTATAAAAGAATCCATAAAGTAAATTTAAGAAAAAAAAAAGTTTTTTTTTTGTTTTGTTTTTGTTTTTAAAGTATGTTGCATTTTTTTTATTGTACTGTAATATAGAGTAATAATGAATTACATATGAGATATAAAAGTTTAAAGTATGATATGCATTTTTTTAAATTTACTGTGGGGAAAGAATGAATTAAATATGAGATGTAAAATTTGAAAGTAAAAAGAATAAAAGTTTAATGTATAAAAAACTAAAGTATGATATACATTTTTTAAATTAGTGTAGATTAATGATGAATTACAAATGAGATGTAAAAGTTTAAAATATAAAGTATTAAAGTTTAAGGAATATAAGTTAAAGTTATGATATGCATTTTTTAAGCCACTGTAGAGAAATAATTGATTACATATGAGATGTAAAAGAGTAAAGTATTAAGAATAAAAGTTTAAAGTATAAGATACTAAAGTATTATATGCATTTTTTAAATAAGTGCAGAGTAATAATGAATTAAAATTGAGATGTACAAGTTTAAAATATGAAGTATAAAAGTTTAAAAAATAAGAGATTAAAGTATGATATGCATTTTTTTTAATTTAGTAAGGAGTAATAGATGAGTTATTACGAAATGAAAGCCACGAAACGCAAGGTGCGCAGAACGTCTTTTGCACCTGGCATACGAGAGGTTAACAACACGGAACAGAAAATCTCTGGAATGGTAATGTATAACAAATTCATTCTATCAATAATACTAATGTCGCCAATTTACAGAAGACCTACCACATAGGTCAATAAAATTGGTGTTATTTAACACAGTTTCTTTTTACCCTCGACCGATGTCACCAGAAAGGTAAAATAAAATTACGGTACTTCATGCTAAGAAGCGCGCAAACCACGCCTTTCTATCGATTTATCTCTTCAGTGAAAATAAACACGGTCGTTTGTTCATTTTAATACGTTTGAAAAGACTTCCCAAAGGATTTTTCATCTTTAAGGCCCACGCCCTTGAACCGGTTCTGAAACTACCGAAAAGGAGTGCATGAGAGACAAGTATGGTGTAATGAGGCTACAAAGCGTGAACCGATTTCACACGACACATCAGCCGCATGCTCCAGTCACTCGGGCTAAAATAATGAAGTAAAATGGTTGAAACACGCCACAACTGTTAGTTTTGCTTGTAACAAAAATAAAAAAGTTTTAAACGGAAAACGGTATAAACATGTATTGCGACTAGATGACACATTTTCAATTTAGAAAATTGTAGTATACCATTCTAACGAATTGATATTATTGGATAGCGAGGTAGACAGAGTATTTACGGTCAATAACCATTTATAAACATTTTTTATAATATATATCTACATATGTGTGTGGGATATACTGGGATGTATCCCTGATGTATCGCAGGAAGGAATGAAACTGGCAGAGGAAGGATGAAAGCAGACAGTATGCTATAGATCTCTGAGACGAATGTGTATTAAAACCATGTATGATCGTGTGAAAAAATATTGAGATTCGTAAAGAATGCAAGGCTGATGTAAATGTATTGACCAACATAAAGAAAGAGACGCTTAGATGGTTTGGGCATGTAGAGCGAATGAACTAAAAAAGGAGTATAAGGATATATAACGAGAATGTCAATGAAAAAAGAAGCCGGGGATGTCCGTGGAAGACATCGCACGATCAAGTGAACCAAATATTTGAGTCGGACCATATCAGATGTCGGAAAAGAGAAGAGAAAGTATGAGACGTTGTATGAATGTGAATAAAGCAAGAAGTGAATGCCAAGATCGAGTTGCTTGGCTGTCCATCCTCTCTGCCTACCCCGTCAGCGATACGACGTGATGGTTAGTTTGTGAGTTATTCTGGGAACACATATTTATTTAAGTTCGTCAAACATCGAGTGTCAAAATGATCGAGTCAAAATCAAATGCATTAGCCACTATTTTACGAAGCCAATAAAAATGAGTTTGACATCGATATTAACAGCCTTAAAATTACTATAACGTGTTTCAAGGTCATATCGCTAATCTTCTTTCAGACCTTTATTTATTAAAAGATGTTCATGCGTGTCAGCCATGCATTTCAATAAAAAAAATATATTTTTCGGAATCACCCACGTAAAGCACAATGTTTATCGTATGTCTCTACCCGTCTCAGAACAGACATCGTCTAGTGAGACGGGTAAAGTACATGTAAATGTTTAAATTTTATGCCAATAAACGCCCGGGTTGCCGGCAATGAAAATGAATGAATGAATGTATCGAAATATCTATACATAAAAATTAATGCTTGTAGATCTACCATTCTGATTATCAACAGATTACATATTAAAAACAAGAAGGTTTGTTTGGGCAGAATATCTTCAAATCGGAAAATACAAGTAGCTACCTACTTGAACCTTATTATTTAGATATATTAAAAAATAAATGTTTAGAAAAAATTTAAATTTTGATATTAATGTTTTTTTGTTTCTTTATTTCGAGATAGTAATAGTCGTAACAAGTAATTTCTTTCGCTGTCAAATCAATTGTGGCACCCAAACGATAAGCAAGAATTCACAACTGCATAAATTTATTCCAAATAAAAATCAGTAGCGAGGACGGGTAGACATCGGCTAGTATTTATTATAAACTTTGCAAATTACTTTAATTCAAATAAATTATGAGTTCACAGATTACGCAAGCAATAGAAATAACAGACACTTCAGGGAAAAGCTAAATTTTTTATGACGACGGTAAATAATTTTGTTTTTCATTATCCCATACAACACGTAACAAAACGTATATTTAACATAAAAGAAGAAAGAACAGCTTAACTTAGTAAATTATAATAATATCCGAATACATTATGCCATTACGGATAAGAGTTTGAAAGCCACATTTTTTAAATTTTCAAACGCTTACCGCATATAATTTCCCGTAAGCTCGGCTCTAACCGGAATCCGGAATGCATCTGTGGTCGCGCAATTCTTTTATGACTTTTAAGTCTACGTGAATATTCCCCCTAGGAAAATAAGACAGGAATTTCATAGAACTCTGCAAGGTGTCAGTGAAATCATCTCGTAATTTAATTTTACGTTGAGTAAATATGCGTTTGATGTTTATCTGGAAAATTATGTTGCGAATGAAATTTTAACCCCTACCCTTAAATTAATCTTTGTACCTTTTCACGTATTTTATTATTATTTTTATCCTCAACGTTATCAAATGAAAAGACTCTAATTATTTTTAACGAGGGAAACAATCAAAGGTAAAATAATGACAATGAAATTGTAAGAAAATTTGTACATGAAATACTTTTTTCGCGAAATTAAGAATAGCAGAAATAATTTTAATTGAAATTATTTTGAAAGTACGACACAAACTCACTTCAGATGGAATTACTAAAAACCGCAGCTATATCCATATGGATCCCTTACAGAGAGAATGGACTCAGGCTTCTAACATTACAAAAGGGTTTTTTTAAGAGCCTGAAATGAAGACTATTCCACATCCTTCCCATTTTACGATCTCTATTCAGAAATCTCTAAGGAATCTTCTTTATAACCGACCCTCTCACTGCTCTTGGAAATTGATCTGAAGACTACACCTCCAAACCACTGGATTTCTGGGTAATAATTGAAAAACTGCCAAGTCAATCGTTATCAATGAAGGATAATATTTCATTGATAAGTTCAGGTACCTTTAACTTATTTTGTTTGGTATATAAAATAAATAAAAAACTACTGAGATGATGATTACTTTTTTTGTACATACACACAGGAAAGGTAATGATTTTTTTTTTCATTTCATTTCTTCATAAAGTATTCTGAATATATTTTTACGAAATTTAAAGTAATGATTATTTAACTAAACTCTCCGGAATTTTTATTTATAATAATAAAAAATAAATTAAGTAATAAATAATAATAAATCTCTGTTATTATGAAATAATTTTTTCATCATACCTATAAGAAAGACAGCTGTCACGGGCTTTCAAGATCTATCAACAATGAAATATAATCAGATACGTCGGCATGATATGAAGCCTAATAAGAATTAGAAAATATTGTGATGTCGATATTGATACATTTTTTTGTGATTTGACGCATTTATTAATTGAAACTCGAATCAAATTAAATCAAGTCGTTTTCTTTTATGATTTTCTTCCATAATTAATGTCGGCACAGTTAAAAAAATAAAATAAATTATGCTGATGTTTCTTGCACGATAATGGTCCGTGATACGATACTAAGACCTAATAAATATATTTTGTGACTACTAAATTTTATGCAGTGGCTGTTTTCAGTTCACGTCAACATATCATTGTAAGAGCATCGAAAAATAAAATACCTAGGAATCATAATTGAAGTAAACCTACCCTGGAGTGACCACGTGAACCATATTACAGACAAATTAAAAAAAGGGTAATTTAAAAAAATATATATTAAGAATATCTTCTCATGCGTAACAATAATATATTATATTTTGTCTCATTCTCAACCCATAACCACATATGGTCTACTCACTTAGGGAAGTTGTTACGTAACGACAGAAAGTTCCTAAAATGGGACTAGCCACTCGTCAACATTAACGGTAAAACGACGCCAGCGCCACGCTTGCCAACGGCAGCTTGCATGCACACACGCCGGCCACTCTCCTCCCACCCAGCATCCGAAGCACTCGCCTCTCACCCGGCCTGAAGATGACATCTCTGGTACGCCGCCTACTACGTCTCAAAAGGAACGCGCGAGCAGCCATGTTGGCAGTTGCGAATTACTTCTACTAGGACCCCTTTTGCCGCTACAACCATGTCTGTAAGCTGTCTTTGTATTCCCCCTTTTTGTGTTGTAACTTATTCGAGTCCCCGTTTTCATGCCCGTTTAGAAAATATCAGAGAGAAATCACCCGTAACTTTCATTTGAGGTTAGGTTAGCCTTCTGATTATCGTAACATAACTTACCGTGTCTGTACCCTCGTCTGAATAAACTCTGAGTCTGAAATCATTTAGTAAATTTCATTTGACGAAGTATTAGAGTGCCAGACCCCAATTATAAGACTGCCTGTCGGCCTACGACCCTGCAGAGGAGCTTCTTGGCCTGCCGAAACTGAGCTAGCCAAATGTCCAAAGCCGAGCTCCCTGGAGAGACACCACCCTCGGGGTAAGTCTATACCAATGAACTGTCTCCCGTAACCGCTCTTTCCCAACCTTCCTCCTCTCCTTCTTCCACATCCCTAGCTCCAGTTATATTCGAACATAACAAAGTGCAATTCATATTTTTATAGATCGAATAGTAAATGCAATAACGGCAATAATTAAATTTATTCTACATGCACTGCTGAAATTTTCTAAATCCACAATCCTTCATCTCTTGAAATCCAGTATCCATATTTCCTTAGAGTCTCAATCCTTAATAATATCCAGATCTTAAAAAAACTGCACCCGTAATATCCCATTAAATATACCACCAGCGGACAAAGATATTTTAAGTATTACGCCATTAAACTTTATAATCTTATGCCTACCTCATCCAAACAACTCTCAGACAATACACCAACGCATAAATAAGATCAAATATAATATTTCCGTCTGGATCAAAACAAAAGGTACGGCATTTTTCTTAAACTGAATAACAACAAATCAAACAATTTTTTTTGGTAATGAATCTAACTGTCAAAAAATACAAATGTAATCAAACAATTAATTTCAAGGGTTTCACTTTAAATTCTAAATTTTGGTCTTTCCATGTCATGTAATTTAAAATTATAGATTGACATTAATATTTTTGCACCTTCTCAAATATGTTTCTAGATAACTATATTAAAATGTCGGTTATTTGTAGATACGGACTTGTTTAATTTAATAATTTACTTAAAACAGAACAACAATTATATTTGAATAAATTAGATATAAGACACGTAAAAATATCAATACCTTATTAACATTATTTTTTAGTTTTAAGTTTCCAACATTCTCATTCAAAATGTGTAAACAAAAACAAACGTCGTTCATTGTAAGAACCAACATCCATGCTAGAAACATTTTTCTTTATCAACTGCGGATTGTCATGACTTACGTGATCTGAAATTGTATAAAAACACGCGTTCGGGCCGTAAAGCTACGCTCTTTGTTACTCGAAAAGCAAAAAGGGGGAAGAGAAAAGCTCTATGGAATGAACTACGTAGCATGACATTCAATGCTTTCTTTATTAGAAAACAACAAGTAGAAAAAAGCAACTTCAACACAATCAATTCAACTTTCCGTTTTCATGGAAAGCAATCACATTATGGTTTGATATTATTTTATATGAAATAAAACACTCACTTCTGTGTAGACCACTCATTTATTGATATATTTGAATACGTGGTATATCAATAAACTTCGATAAATACGAAGCGTTTCAAATAGAGTGTTTTATTCATATAGTTCTAATTTCTAGCGATCTGTATCAAATGGTTGACGTCAGAGTTAAGTAATTTGTGTACTCTTGTCCCAGATGGCTGTTTGCTACTTCCAATTAATTTACAGTGACAGCCTTCGTAGTACAACGGCATTATCACTGACTCTGGGCAAAACCATTATGGATTCAAAATGCGGTCAAGCGAAAATAAAGGTGTATTCTTTTGACGACCTCCGTGGCTGAGAGGCTGGCTAAATCAAAATGCATAATTCTTTAAAAATAAGTTTCGTATGTATTACATCACTTTTTACGTGTACGAGTATAGGTACAATGTTCCAGAATGGTATGAGAAATATCACCATTTCCCAATCGGGTATGTCGCAGTCCCAACTTGAGCATATTAGTTGCGACTCCGGTTTTATGTGAGATGAAAAAAATAAAAATCAATACAGAAATCTTTTTTATCGAATGCAAAAATAAGTATATGTTAATGTATCTATAACCTATTAAACCACATCCGGTTCAGTCACGGACGTTGTGCGTATATGATGTATAAATGAAGTGTAAAAGATTCGGAAATTTGTGAATTTGGACACATTGAAACAGGAGAGCACTGTCTACTTCATCAGATTGCATTTGGCACATCTGTGACTGAACCAAGTGACTCCCGACGCCGTCGACTGGCTGACTAACCTCAGCATCCTATTATGACCCCCACCAACTCTCCTCTACCATACGAATAATAAGAAGAAGAATATCCGTAAAAAATAAGGCATTTCAGTAAAATACATCACACGTACCTACCGTGCACAATATTACTTAATATCCGTAAATTATCTCTCTAAACTTACTCCTTGGGCCTGTCTTATCTTTGGGGATGCTGTGTGGAGGTTTTTTTAAGGAAATGAATCAGAGGAAGTTCTGCGGAGGAAAATAGTATGAAGGGTCCGTAGGAATCTGGGGGTCAGTGTATCCAGGAGGGACTGAAGTATTAAACCATCCCCCCACTACGGTGCAAGGCAATGTGTTGAGTGAGTCTGGCTGTAGAGGTCAAGGAGTCTCCCTCGAGCGTCCTCTACCGATCTAGAGCAAACGCATCCACCGCCAAGATTTGGACAAACCTCACCCTATGAACTCAGGCACCCCTGCCAAATCACTCCCGTAACCAACGTACAGCGTACCCGCTTTTTGTTTCTTTAATAAAACGAATCACATATTTGTATTTTGAATAAAATAAATGTTTTATTTTAAACCACTTTAGTTTATTTACATTTACTCATAATCGAACGGTTTCAATTGAACTCAACCTACATTAGGAACGTACACATATGATATGATGAAGGTTGAGTTCAACCATGAATGTTGAGTTCATGCATATATATAAACAAAATAAAGTTGTTTTAAACAAAAAAATTCCTTCATTTAAATTATAATATCAGGCCCCAAAGTGATTGCTTTCTTCGATAAAATGAATATATCTGTAGACTGATTTCATAACGTACATGTGCATGATATTATTCATCGCTGCCAAATATCAGACGATATTAATTATAAAGCGTGCATTGTGAACAGTTTTCAAAGCCGTGATCCCTTATAAAAGTAGCTTGCGCCTTTGAATGGCCGTCTCAACAGTTTACCCTTAGTTCGAGGTAAAATATTATTCCATAAAAGCTTTTAATAAATTTCATCTCTGACAAAGGAATGGTTTGTTTTAGCTTCTGTGTTTTAAGCCCTGACTCATATAGCACGTTAAAATGATGGCTGGCTGAGAATTTTTAAAAATTCTTTTCGAGTTTTTTTTTTTTTGCTTTCGTAAGTATTAAGATTTAAGATGCTTCTTGTATTTAATTAGACTTATTTTTATCTAGGGACGGGGAGTTAGAACTTAAATTAATAAATCAACTTAAAGTTTTCATCAAATAGGCGATAATTTTTTTTATATAACATAAACTTGTTCCTAAAATCCTTAAATACTGGTGTGCAGATTTAAAAAACTCAATTTAAAAATAATTAAAATTCGTACACGGATTAATTATCTTACGGTTTGACATTATTTGTATTGTAAAAGGGGGCTTTGTATGAAGCACTAATATATTGAAGTACAGTATTTGTTTCCTTACTGTTTCGTTCATACTTTGTCTGATTATAATGATAGTGCAATTCCGATATTGAACATAATACAAATGTGTATTTTTCTTATGTCTTCACTTTCTAGTAATACAACTTTTTTTTCTCGGCACCTTAATGTCCAGGGTCGGTTGTCCACCTTTGTTTCGGAAAAGGATTATATTAAATGCCATTCTATTGCTTATTATTCTATTGCTTCAACGACATTCAACGGAGTTAGGCCATCTTAAAAGTTCGGTTGTCCTCTCAGAATTCAGGAGTTAAGCGTGTTTGTCGCCTATAAAAACTATTTAGACTTTTAAAACTGTAATGTATAATATACTGTAGATGAGACAGTCGACGTTTTATTTCATTTCTTAGGTTCATCATAATTATTTTTGTCATTTGTAAGATATTTTTTTCATTCACAATCTTTTTTAAAGTGAAAGAACAAATTATTAACGACATTTGAAAAATAATGTGGACCGGGTGGAAATTTCGAAGATTTACTGACTTCAGGCGGTTGGAAGAGATTAATATGTTTAGTTATATTTTTTTTATATTTTTTTTACACTTCATAATACATACATAGGAATACATATTAGCATAAGCGGATTATTTGCCTGACGGAGAATATTACATGGCATCACATAAAAATATATTAAATAGCACTATCCATAAAAAAATATGAGATAATATTTAAGACATTTTGTAGGTATTTAAATACTAGGGTCGAATCCATACAAACCGAATCAATACCAGGCGCTATTTCGTTAATAAATGTTTGTTATTTCGTAACAATATATCATAATGTAATGTGCCTGTCACTGTACCGTCAATGGGAATGCCAGCGTACTAAGGTAAACTAAATTTTATCTATACAAATACATTTAAGTTAGTAGGTACAATATTCATGGTGTTGGCACAATTTACTTGCCCAGAGCTATGGTAAACATAATAACAGTACCTTATATAAACCCACCCTTAAGAAAGGGGGTCGTGATTATGAAGTGAATTATCATGAAAGGTAATATTCCCTTTCTGTTTTTGTACGTTCAATTTCCTAAAAAATCTGCCGTACTCCTCCTCGAATTTAAATAATTCCGAATTATTTTTCAGTTCCGCTAAATATCTTTATCTAATTAATTACTCGTGTTTACAGGGCGATTATTTTTATTTATTCGACCCTCAGGGGTCTGATTTCAGCGATCTCCATTTGGGGTAGTTTAATTACTAAGAGAAAGAGGAGGATAGGGGAGAACGAACAAGAAGTTTCCTGAATTACCCACGGGACTGTTTATCTTGGGCCCGTACTACTCATTTAATGAAAATCAGTCATTGTTGTTTTGATACAATGCTCGTAGGAGCAAGAATGGAGTTGGCACGAATGAAAGTCAATGTTAGTTCTAAGGTAGCTACTGTTCCCGAAATAATAACAACACCTCTGCGATTGTATACTGTCCATAGTTCCAATAAACTTGTAATATTGTTAGAAATATAACAACCATTAATCTTGGAGGTGGATTATAATTAAGATATAGACTTAATTAAACGTTATACCATTAATTAAAGAACAGTTTAACATCAAAATATTACGATAAGTTAACAAGTCGTTTAATCGTAGCATTATTAAGTGAAATATGTTACAGAAATACTGTAATAAATACAAATATTTTTTTTTCATATTTACCAGGTTCGCACAAAAAGTTCGATACTCGTATATTACATATACGAGTATATAGGTAGAACTGTATTATAAAAACAGTTCTGAGAATTAATGACCTCAAAAATAATTCATGTGAAAAGAATACCACTTTCTTAAAAAAAATACATTTGTATAAAGATATGATATCTTATTAATCACCATCGTGACAAAGAAAAATGCGTGAATAATCTGTTATCTTTTGAAGAAAGAAATCCCTTGATTATATTTATGATGAAATCATTGATAAACATGGCGCACAGCCCCTTGATTAACATTTTCTCAGTAAAACCGCGTGTTTCTCTAATAACAACTTACCTTATATTATCGATCCCTGTCGCAGCTCCCTCTTTCACTCAACATAATGAGTTCGTAAATTAATTATATTGGTATTTTCATTAAGCTTTGTTTATGCTTATGTGAGAAAGATAATATTGTTGATCAGAATATGTACAGCTAGTGTTTTTTAATGCCTACTTGCGAGCTGATGCATTATTACTATATATTTAATTAATTGTAGAAAGCAGTAAGAATAATTTTTAAGTGGGTCTCGGCAGCTCAATTGCTAGAGACATTGCTAGTGTATAGAGCAAAGGTTTCGAGTTCAAGTCTCGGTTGCGACCTAATTCTTTTTGTTTTCTGTGTCTTCTCCGGTTTTATATTTTCATTGAGAATCATAGATTTCAAAGTGGTTAACTCTCAGGAAAATATATATGAAAATTAAATACCACCATTGAGAATCGAAACGTTGCTTTAAATGGCTTTAACCGTGTTTGGTGACCGGATTTAAATAGCCAGGTATTTTCTTACCTTTATTTTCCTCGTCTCCTTCTCCTCCCCATAGCCGTCAGCCTTAACACATACGGATGGGGTATTGGGGATGCCATAGTCTCATCGGCTCCGATTAGCATGGAGCAGTTAGGACTATTATGAGGTATTCACATAAAAAACACCTTTTTTTCAATAATTATCATTACAATAAGTTGATTATAATTAATTCTTTATTTATCTTAACGTTGCTATATTACACAGTTGTATAGGAAAAAAAGTTGTTTTTAACTTTTATTTATTTTCAGTTTCACAGTTTCCTAAAATAATATTAAATAATTTCAAAAATAATCTATAATTCTGATGAATTTAAAAAAAAAAGTGCTTAGAAATCTCCTCGTAATTAAATAG
The DNA here is from genome assembly GCA_022606495.2 of Halesus radiatus. Lineage (NCBI taxonomy): Eukaryota > Metazoa > Arthropoda > Insecta > Trichoptera > Limnephilidae > Halesus > Halesus radiatus. The sequence continues at coordinate 13,717 of JAHDVE020011712.1, forward strand.
TTAAAAGTGTATTTTTTGCATGAATAGTAAATAGCGACCGATTAGTAAAATACGTAATTCTCAATTATTTTTATTGTTAGATTTACATAAATATGCTAGTAGGCATGTATAATGTAAACACATGATATTATTTTCTATTTTGTTATTAACGGTTTTAATAAATTAAGGTTTGAAATATTCATCTGGATTAATTTATGTTAATACTAACAAGAATTTAAAATAACTAGCGAATCCCTCAGCTAGTAAAACTATGGCACTTCCAATTACTGGAGGGAAATGAATAAGTGGGTGTGGAGGAGACGAGAGGAAGGTGAGAAGTACCTGGCAATTCAGAAAAGGTTTACTAAACATTGAAAAAGCATTTCAACCAACAACGCTTTGAATCTGAAGTGTGGTATTTCGCAAGAGTGGCCTTATTCACTTTCGTGTTAGATAGAAGTAACTAAACGTTTAATTTATTTAATTCACTGAAGATATATAGTAGAAGTATTCTGTAGGCGTGTCCGCGTGTATAAAGTAAGATTAATACATATTTTTTTGCTTTCGATGAAATTAATCGTTAGTTACTTAATGTGACTGATAGTTGTGTTGCAGAAAAATGTTATGTCTTGTCTAGTGTTAATCGTTGTTTTCTTTCTTTTTTTGTTTAAATTTCTTATTCAATTGATTTAAATTAATCATTAATTAATTTTAATTAATGAATAGGAACTCCGTAAAACTGTTTTTTTTTCTTCTTATACTAGCTGATGTGTGCCCGGCCTTGCTCGGGATTTGGAATAAAGTTATGAAGTGTGAATTCTTGCTTCATTAGGGTGTCATAATTGATTTGACAGCGAAAGTAACTATCTCCAAATAAAGAAAGATTAATTTTAATATTTTATTTCACTCCTAATATTTATTTTTTCAAAACATATCTAAATCATAAAGTTCTTAAGTAGGTACCTACTCGAGTTATCCATTTTGAAAAAATTTTACCCAAAAAAACCTTCTTTTGAACATGCAATCTGTAGCTAATCAAACTGTTATATCTAGAGTGTTATATCTATAGTATAAATAAAACATGGCGGGTTTAATGTTTTTCATACTAATTTTAAAACGTTATATCAACAGTTTTAAATATTAAATTTCATTCAAACTACTTTCTAAACCTTGGCGGCACTAATAAAAACAAACTGTTCTATTTTCAGCGAAACCGGTCCAGTGATTTTGGAGAACATCGAGGACAAACAAACTTACATAGATTTTAATATATATATGACATAAGATTAGCGATTTTTTATTCTCTTTTTGTTTTATTTTTTTCAATTTTTTGTTTTGTTATAAAATTTAATAATTTTGGTAAGTATTTTGATTGGATTTTTTTATATCTTCTTTTTTAGGTAAAGTCGTAAGAATAAAATCTATAGACGGATTTATTTTTAGTATACGAGGTGTGTTCAAAAGAAAAGGTGAATTTCGAATTTTTTCGATTAGTATTTATTTATTCATCAATATCCATTGTCTCCCCTTCAAAGTAATCCCCCTCAGATATAATGCACTTATGCCAGCGCTTCTTCCAATCCTGGAAGCACTTCTGAAATGCGCTTTTCGGTATGGCCATCAGCTCGTTCTTCGATTCTGACTTTATCTCATCAATTGTGGTAAAACGCTTTCCTTTCATTGGTCTCTTCAGTTTCGGGAATAGGAAAAAGTTGCAGGGAGCCAAATCTGGTGAATAAGGTGGTTGAGGCATGATAACAGTGTTGTTTTTGGTCAAATAATCACGAAGGAGCATTGATGTGTGAGCTGATGCATTATCGTGATGCAAAATCCATGATTGGTTTTTCCACAATTCCGATCGTTTGAGCCATATTGCTGCATAACTTCCTTGTAGTATTCCTTATTAACCGTACGACCTGTCGGCAAGAACTCATGATGCACCACGCCATTGTAATCGATGAAAACAGTGAGCAAAACCTTCACATTTGATCGAACTTGGCGTGCTTTTTTCGGTCTTGGCTCTTCTGGCCGCTTCCATTGGGATGATTGGGCCTTCGTTTCGACGTCATAACCATATAACCACGTTTTATCACCAGTTATGACCCTTTTTAGAAAATCTAAATCGTCGTTGACGTCATTAAACAACTCCTGAGCGATACTAATGCAACGTTGCTTTTGCTCAAAATTTAGCAATTTCGTAACAAACTTCGCTGCCACACGTTTCATGCCCAAAACATCCGAGAAAATTACATGGCATGAGCCGATTGATATGCCAACCTCCTCTGCAACTTCCTTAATAGTGATTCGAGAATTTTCCAAAACTATTTTCTTCACTCTTTCGAAGTTTTCTTCGTTTGTTGACGTGGTTGCAACTCCAGGACGCTCATCGTCATTAACATCGTCTCGGCCTTCTGTATAGCGCTTGTACCACTTATAAACACTTTTTTGAGACAAAGTAGCCTCGCGGAATCCCACAGTCAACATTTTAAGTGCGTTGGAGCACTTTATTTCATTTTTAATGCAAAAGTAATACATATTCTTTGATCCATTTTTTTCAAAAGTAAAAAATCGAAGAAAACCCAAAAACGTGACTAACCTTTCCAGTTGTCAAAAACAAACCACTAATCCAAAATAGCTGATAATGCTAACATATGATAAACAATACCAACATAACGAAAAAAAAATCGATAATCGAATGTACACAGCCCGCGAAAATTCAAAATTCACCTTTTCTTTTGAACACACCTCATACTTCTCAATATCTATATACAAAAACTAATGTTTGTCTGTCTGATTTTCTCGAAAATTAGTCCACTGGTTTCGTTGAAAATAGCACTCTTATTAGTGCCGGGAAGGTTTAGGAATAGTTTAAATGAAATCCAATATGTAAAACTGTTTGTATATCGTTTTAAAATTGGCATGAAAAACATTAAACCTGCCATGTTATATTGAGGTTATCCCATAGATATACCACCCTGGTTAGCCACAAATTACATAATAAAAAATTATGTAATTTGTGGTGACTTATTATTATATTATATTATTGGTGTTTATAATGACAGGTGCTCTTTGCCCGGGTGAAAGATAACAACTCGGAATCGAGATACTGCGGTGCTTGAAATGACAATAAATATCTGTATTAAGTTCAATCAGACCTGACTAGCCCGCCACTCTTCAGGCTCATAACGCGCCTCAATTATTAATGCCTCTCTACTAGAACATACTAACTCCGGACATTTTGGATTCTTGTACGATATTCACATTTTAAAAAAATCTGTTCAGTGATTTCATTTAGTGTGATGAAAGTGAATGCATTCTTAAACTGCTCGCCGGCCTCCGTGTTGGAAGGGAAAGGCTCTCGACTACGAATCGGCAAATTGCGAGATCAGCATCTTAGACAATTTTATTTAATTAATTTGTATTTTATGATTATTAATTCATTAAAAATATTATAAAGTATATTTGCGGCACCCTCCAGAGTGGAAGATACTCCCAGTATCGCCCTGTTGAAAAACGACAATAAAACGTTAAAATAAATCATAAAAAACTGTTAATAGTCAATTAAATTTTTTTTTTAAATATCTCTTGAAAATGTTCGTATTAATATTAATAATAATTTATTTTTTTATCTCTAATATAAATTTGTTGTTCAATGTAATTCAATGCAACGCAAAATAATAATTTTTATTAACATTTTTGATTAATTATTACCTACTTAAATCAATTTTTGTTCACGTTTATCATTTGTCTATATTTTACATTATTATGTATGTATTAATAAAGTGGTGATTACAAAGTAATTTTCAATTCATTTATAAATAAAACGTTGCTTGATATTGCTTTCTCCACGTTTGGTGATCAGATCTAAATATCAAGGTACTTCCCCACCTTCATCTCACTCCTTTCCTTCCTCTCCTCATTACTTCAGCCTCACAATATGCCCGAATTGGGAATACTCTCACTAGCTCCAGATGGTTGGGAGTGATTGGGACTCTTGTAGGGTATTCACATAAAAAAAGTCTCTTAAATCGATGTGTTTGGTGTTAGCGATCTTACTATTAACACATTTACACGATAAAATAAAAATGTGTTTGATTTCTTCCAATTTTGCATAAATTTTTTCTTTAGTTTAATTATTTTATAGGTAGATATTTGAAAACAAACGATGTTGCTCCAAAGTTAAGTACCTAATAATAATAATTTTGCTTTCTACCTTTTCCAAGGCGTGTTGTTCCAACCACACGTAGTGTTTTCACAAACCGCATAGATTTACTATTCAATCTTTCTAAAGTTAATACCAACATTTCATCACGGGAGCCAATGAGTGGTCTTCTCCAGTGTAAATTACTTGCCTTTAAGTTTAGCAAAGCCCAACTAATTTGGCAAAAGCATTTAGTTATGCTAATAAATGGGCTATATTTGCCTGAACGTAATTAACGTGAAAGTTCTGTGACATTCTACGGTGCAGAGGCATTAAAAGTAAAGGCACGTTGTGTTTTCAAGAAACACGTAAATTATTGGGATAAATAATAAATAAATTAGTGGTGGCTTGCGCCAAATATCCGGAAAAACTAAGATCAACAAAAACGTCTTATTTTTTGGAGAGAAAACGAACTTCACGAACGACACAGGGGCGTGCGTGATTTTTTAACCAATCTTGCAAATTAAGAGGAACGGCTGCGCGACCTGTTTCAAACAAAACTTAATTTTTGATTTGAGGCCAAAATACTCACCTAAACCTAATGATCTTTTTTATCCAAAAGTATAGTACATATCTAGTACGGATTAGAAGTTATTTATTTATTTTTGTTTTACATAATAAAATATAAGTCATTAAAGGAATTGATTTTTCGCGATTTTAGGAGACACTTTTAACAATTATTTGGGGACTAACGGCGGTAAAAAAATACCCTATCTACTTTAAAAATATAATGAAACATAAAATAAAAAAAAATCGAAAACATGTATTGAAACTAATTAAGACTAATTTACGTTTTTTAACTTAATTTTACAAGAGAAAAATAAAATTCAAAAAGTCCCGATAAAATACTTTTTTCTGGTTTGTCTAACGGGAGCTTGTTATTTAAAACATAAACTTTACAGACAAGGTTGGAACACAAATTTTCCGTACATAATTTAAAATATCGTCCCGGAAAAAAATATTTTTTTTTAATGTTATGTTTTTATATTTTTATTTACGTAAACATATTTACATAGCGAATACGATTTTTTTTTAAATACCATAATAATTTTCTAAGTTGCATCTAAAATTAGGTTTTTTTTTTTGTTCATGGTTTAAATCATAATTTAAAACAAAAATAAATAAAATTATTTCAACCTCAATTAAAAAAAATGTGTCATTCAGTTTGGATTGGTATTTTGGCTTCAAATTCAAAATTAAGTTATGTATGGAAAAGGCAGCGGAGCCGTTCCTCTTAAGGGCTTGCATTCCAAAATTACCCTAAAAAATCATTTTGTAGGTTGCAAACTCGAGCAATAACACAACTGATTTATCTGTAAATTCTCTAAAGGGATTTATTAAAATATATAAGGTTTTAAAAAAACAAAAATCCGTAATCTGTTAACTTAAAATTTCCGGAAATACGCCTCAAAATATCTGAAAATAGTTGCAGTATCTTATATTCTAGTACTATTTCATACATAATTTAAGAGATTGCAATTTAAGGATTATTGTCTTTTGAAACATTATATATTTTCCTAATTACCCGTCTAGAATTTTCCGAAAAATCATTCGTAGTCTTTCTTGAGTTTGCAACCTCCAAAGTATGCATTTTTGGATGTTGATCATTAAACAGAAAAAAGCTAGTTTGTTTTAGCAAAAAAAAACTATTTGAAGGTGAAATCTGGCATGATTTTCTTTTTTCATGTAGTAATATCTGGAATTTATGGATGAACAAATTAATTTTGATCTTGCGTTTCCTTCATAAGGTACAGAGTTCTGAATTTTCCTTTTTCTATTTGTGTTTTTCAATATAATATATGGGGTTAGAAAATAGTTCACATTAAAAGCACCACACACCTGTGCAAGAGTCTGTCAACTCTGATATATAATACGGGTAAATTAGACCCAAAATGCATTAAATAAATCACAAAATTGCTACATACTTGAAATCTTGGTAGTAGAAATGAAAACTTTCACAACTAGATCGAGTAGGGTATCGTTCACTAAAAACCTTTCGTATCTCACCAAATACTAATTCCATCGAGATTCGATGCGGCACTGATGAAACCATAGTAAACGATACCTCACTCGACCTAGGTGCGAACATTTTATTTAATTTTATATGTATACCCCAGAAGAGTCCCAACCGCTCCCAACCGTCTGGAGCCAGTGAGACTATGGCATCCCCAATTGGGGAATGTTGTGAGGCGAAAAGGAATATGGGGAAATACCTGGCTCTTCAGATCTGGTCACCAAACGCGGCTAAAAGCCATTTCGAGCAGCATTTCAATTCTGAAAGGTGGTATTTCACCAGAGCGATACTGAGAGTATCTTCCACTCTGGGAAGATGAATTTCACAAAAAATCCCCCCATTCCCCACCCCATAGAGGGGTGTTCCACTACTTTAATTCGGGTGGACTCCGCAGATCTTCAATTCTTCTGCCAAGATGAATGAATAACCAAAGTTTCATGAATGTTGTACTTTTGTCATTTATTTAGCCCTACTTTACCTGGACTAAAGGAGCATAACGACAAGAGCCAGCTAAAGTAACTGACGATGCATAATAAGGCAATTTATTATCAATGTTGATATTGTTAAAGTTGGGTTTGGTGTGACAGAGATGAACTTTCAGACTAAAGTCGGAATTTCATTAAACTTACGATTTTGCTGATGTGGTACAAATACACAGTTTTTCTGTTTCGTAATTAAGATATTGTAACCTAACTGGTTGCATATCTCCTAAAGAAAAGTGTATTATCAAATTACAATAAACTACAATCGCTACACTTACTAACTAACTAATCATCGCGCCGTTTCCACGAAGGGATAAGCAGATATGATAGACCGCGATACAATAATACTGACATGTGCCTAGTTTGGTTATTGAAAATAATGTACACTCTGTACCAAAACCTATAAATAAATAATAAATAATCAAATTAAAATAAACGCTGTCTTGAAAAACGATTTCACATTCATATTTAAATTCATACATTATCTAATTACAGTGCTGTGCTATTATTCTGACTGCTGACATGACCCGACTGAAGTATCTGATTCATTTGGTCTTTCCATATCTTTCCTGAACGTCCTCAACTTCTTCTACCATTCATTTTCTCGTTCTTTTCTCCGTTCGTCCGCTCTAGATGTCAAAATCATCTATGCCTTCCTTATACCATTAACGTAAAACTTTATTACAAATCGAGGTCAAAATAATTCATACAATATTAGCACTCGAGAAAATATTTGTCGGAATAGAAAGGAGAATTCCTGCAATAGTAACATCACAATATACCACCTCGTGAAACGCTGATATTATTTCTTGGGCGGCTGTCTGCTTTGTGAAATGTTCCCACATCTGTTACGACAACAGCTATGTTAGTGCGAAATATGTGTCAATAGGCCTTCCTAAGAGGGTGGAATATCCCTCAATATATCCTGAAGTGACCATATCGGCATTACGGAGACTGCCAGGATTTTAGGTTGCCCATATTTCCGAACGTTATGGATTTTTTGACAGTGACGGGTGACCCTCGATGGGTTATTTGATTCGAAACATTGAAATAAAACGTATTGAAATCGGCCAGAAGACTACAAAACACTTTATATAGTCGTACATTACTTATTACAATAAAAATAGGTTTGCCGATGGTAAAAGCTTTGTATTTTTACTGCCTCAAAGATTTATTGTTAAATTCTACCTTTTTTCGTACGAACTAAAAAAAAATCAATTACGTACTAAATAGTGTTTCTTTCATTCATTATGTAGTATTCTAAAAAAAAGCGATAAGTGAGGCATGATTTTAAGATAAAAACTCTTTAGAACCTCTCAAGTGATCTGAGGATCATGGGATCATGTGAAATGTACACTTTTTTTGTAAATATCGTTAATCACTTTGTGATTCCCATTACGAACAATGGCGTTTTGAAGTACACATTATACCTCCATTGACAGCAAACTGTCAAAAATTGAAGAAGGGGCCAAAGTTCTGCTTAACAGAACCCGCCGATAACATAGCGACTCAAGTGATGATGCGTTGAGTGTTGACATATTTAACATCACTTAGAGATAGTTTAGCATCTTTAATCGGATGACCGGATAATTCAACACACGTATGAATCGGCACACTTTATAAAAGTGATATAAAGTCATAAACAGAACGTGTGTTAAATTATTATGGAACCCCTTTCACGTGTATCACAAAATAGTAGCTAAGCTGTCGTCATGGTCTTTGTACACTTCTGCTTTGTTGTATTTTCTTATCAACCCTTTCTAGTTGTACCTTAGTAACATAATAATGTCATTTCTTGCATGTTTAATATTGATACGGATTATCATCGTTAATATGTTTAAAATCATTAATAAATTTTAAGTACAATAGAATAATTTTAAATAGTTTTTTGTTTGTGTAGTAGTGTACTGTATCGTGGGACCACGGAAGGATAAGCTCTGACAGGTGTTCCAAACTATTTCTAACCAATTTACTATCGCTGTGCACAAATACATTCAAATGTGAGCTCTTTAAAATGATTTTCCTGTACTTATTTTTACTATTTGTCATTACTACTGCTTTTTAAAAAAGTTTTCTTGTATTTGTGTTCTGCGTCTATAATCTCTCTAATAAATTTGCGTACAACTATTTGATGGAGACTATGAAAAACAAATAAATAAATTGCGTGTTAAAACACAAGATTTTTCCTATAGCTCCGTCCAGACTCCGCAAACCATGCAACGCATGACCTAGACATGTGCGAGGAAGCACAAAGCAACGGTTGATCATAAATTTAAAGGCTCAAAATGTAATTACCGTCATAATTGATTTATTTGCCATTTTGACAATGAAAAAAATAACTAATTTTATAAACAATAATTATTAGCCTGAAACACTCATCCAAATTGAAAAAACCTTTCGAGAAAGGATAAATGTCGCCGACAGGACTCGAACTTGCACCCTTCTGATTGCCGGTCAGATGCTCTACCGTTAAGCTACGTCGGCTTATCGCAAACCCGCCAAGTTAATCAATATATACTAGTGTTTCAATCAATAATTACTGTTTTTATTATATTTCACCTGTAAACAACCAACTTTATTAGTATGAGAAAGACTTGTAACGGCTAAATCCCTCAATAGATGGTGTCGAGACAAATTATGTCTACATTTTATTGGTGAAAAATGCTTTGACTTGTCAAATATTTATTAATTGATAAACTAAAGTTTTTAAGGCAAGATTTTTGTGCATAGCGCAAAGGGTAACAATTATTTTTATAAACAATAATTATTAGCCTGAAACACTCATCCAAATTGAAAAAACCTTCCGAGAAAATAACTGTTTGTCGTAACAGTAAATAACCGTTTGCCGTAATTGTCTCGAACGCTAAAACCGTAGTGTGTAGATAGTAGTGGTGGGCGAAGCGGCTCGGTTTAGTGAGCCGGATCACTAAATCAGCTTTTTTTGGTGTACTGGTTCGGTGATCCGGCTCGTTTGAACGACGGTTCGCGTCACCCCGTACCATGCCCTCTCCCTCGCTCCCTTGGCCCTTCGAAAGACGTTCTTAAGACGATACTTTTTTCGTCCAGTTTTCATGTGGGTTGTCTTTACAGAGGGCTGATTTAGTGATCCGGCTCACTAAACCGAGCCGCTTCGCCCACCACTAGTAGATAGGGATAAAGGCTATTTTTTGTATTTCTTGGCCATTAATTATGTAACAATTTCTAGATATTTTATTTGAAAAGTTTTATCCACTATGTACTTTTGGTACTTAATTTTATAACTTCGACAAATCCATGTCTTTCACTTGCATTCTTAAAACTAACTTAAATTAAACAACTTCAAAAATAACTAGACATTATTAGGTGAGGGTAGTGGAAGTGATGATTTATGGGAGGGGGTGGGCGGTGGGAGGAGTCAAAATAACTAGGAAACATTATTAAGAAACGTGATTTACAGGGTGCCATTATCTTGTTTACTAAATTATTTTTTTATAAAAAAATTCAACAAAGTTTTAGAAACTTTAGAAATTATCTCAGTACTTGTTTAATTTACGTTAATTCTAAGAACGCTAGTGAATGGCACGGATTTATCGAAACCGGTAGCGTAGTGATACAATTAAGTAACAAAAGTGCATAGTGGATAAAACTCTTCAAACAAAATGTCTAAAGACTAAGGATTTCTAAAAATGAATTACTATTAACTCATGTAAAACCGGGTTGTAATAGATCGTATAAAGTAACTTTTAACCAAGTGTTAGTTTATGTATAATATATTCTGAAGTGTGAAGTTATGTATAAAATTTGTAAATTGGTGTTTGGCAAGCTCCGAACACCTTGCTTTGTGTAAGCCCCTGTAGTCCTGTATCCCTGTAGACTCGCATTCCGTAATCTGATAAGTAATTAAGCTTAACCGACCTCTACACGGAACAGGTGTGTAAATTATTGTGTTCATTGCAGGAGCCCAACCCCACAAGGAAACAAAAAGGTTCGGGAAACCCTTCAAGTAAAAATCAACCGCCCTTTTTTCCCTACATTAATGTGTTTTCCCTGTTTATTGCGTAAATAAAAGGAGAATAACATTTTTTAACGCACTCGCGATCGTTGGATGGTATTTTCAGGTCGATCTATTAAAGATAAAGACGTAATAAAAACAAAATAAAAAGGTAAATTAGCACCTCATGGTAAACTTAAATCTTTCGTCAATGACGCTGCAATAATTCTCAAAAATCCGGCAACGATTACATAAATGTCATAAAAAAGTTGGATAAAACGTTTGCTATTCCCTTCACCCTTCAAAAAGATGTATCTGAAACATGAAACTCTAATTAATATAACTATTCACCACACAAGTTGTACCAATAATATCACCTGCAGCACAGGATGCGCAAAATTGACTCTAAAGACAAACAAAAAACCATTATTAAAACTTTTTTGTGCTAAAACTGTACGAAATGATTTCTTCATGATTTAAAAAAAATGGCTTAACAAAACAGGTAGTTCAAATGAATATATTATTATTAATTTATTTTTTTTCAATCTCAGCAGGGCCGGGTGCGTGGTTCAATGCTACAGGGCGGATAATTAAAACATTATAAGAATACAACAATAATAATTATGTTTTTTTTTTTACATAAATACCAAACAAGAGTCTCAACTGCTACCAAACCATCTGGAGCCACGGAAACTATGGCATCCCCAATTGGGGAATGTTGTGAGGCTGAAGGTATTAGGGAGGGGAAGGATAAGAGGAAGAGGAAGGTGGGGAAATACCTGGCTATTCAGATCTGATCACCAAACACGGCTAAAAGCCATTTCAAGAAACGTTTCAATTCTGAATGGTGGTCTTTCAGCAGGGCGATTCTGAGAGTATCTTCCACATATATATTATTTTTAAATGAATTAATTGTGAAACAGCACAAATTAATTAAATAAAATTTACTTGCGCACGCCGGGATTTCAACCTGCGACCTTCGGATTCGTAGTCGAGAGCCTTACCCATCGACCATGGACGCCGTCAGTGATGAAAATTTTAACAACTCCCATAATGAAATAAGAAATCGACAAGATACTGAAATGAAAAAGGTAACTACAGAAATTGGGATCGAATAGACGGTGAAGTCCTGGGTTCACGTCCCAGCTGCTACCGTTACATTTTTCTTTTCTGTATCTTTTCGGCTGCATGTTTATTTTTGAGAGTTATTAAAATTATCTTCAATGATTAAAAATATATTACAAAGAATCCAAAAGCTTCAAAAAGTTTTCCCAAAATTGAGTTATAATTATCTTATATCGATGGAGACTTGAATGTATCTTTTTTTTATTTCCATCTAGCAAAACAATTAATAAATTTTGAAAATGTTTCGAGACGTAATTTAGTCAACTGTAAAATTGGAGAAATCTTATTTTCTTCTCTTTTTCTATTTCCTTTTGGCATTAATTTTTATTTAATCTTACGGCCGGCTTTAGACCGCCGTGATTGTTTACCTTCTCCATCTAACTGCTTAACTTCCGCTTATTTCCGAAATAACAAAAATGCCAAAGATATGATCAAACTGACAAAATCGATTTATATTCTTGGGACTATTTTTAAGGTTAAGTGATGTGGATACAGATGGCGGTAATTTAAATATTTTAGAAAAAACACTCTTAGCTCTTAATGGTTTTTAATATTGAGAAGAATTGTTCAATGCCGATGGAATATGAAATGCAATAATTTGTTAATGTAAGTTTAATGCTCAAGTCGTTCAACAAAACTTATAAAAATGCTCAATTTATTAGTTTACAAGAATATACTGTATTTTTATAAATTTCTTCAAGAACTTGAGCTTTAAATCTACAGTTACAATTTACTCCATATCATATTCCGTGAGTACGCCTGCAAGCAAACAATCTATTTCGATATTCAAATAATTACATGCTCAAGGTGTTTTTTTGAAAAATGTTTAAATAAGCGCCATCTGTGAGCACGTAATACATTTCGTTTAGCCTTAAATCAATTTTCAAAAATATTTTCACCACGAATCCACTACCACCATATTATTATTATACTAACCTTCCTCTTGTTTTGAAAGTGAAGTGTGCAAAATGTCATCAAGCTCAATATAAAACTGCAAATATAAAACAAATATACAACAAACAAAAACCGCCTGCCCGTTCTTCACATAATTGACATATATTACGCCCTTTTTGGATAATATATAAAAATAAAAATAAATATATATTTTATATATAATGTGAGATGAAACAGTGATACGAAAATATTTCTTCACGGTTTCCTCCCACACGTTATATTAATTCGTGTTTCAGATTATTTAGAGTGTTTGCTTAATAAAGTTGTCACAGTTATTTGAGTGGGCGCCTACTTGAGAAAGTGCTTTTTCGTAATTCTTGCTTCTGTTATTTTAGTGCCAACCTAATGAACAGATGGCAATAGTATAAAAGTAAAATAAAAGATAATTCATGTTTTATTTTAAAATAAAAAAATTCATTTCAATGTTCCAAATTACATGAATGGATACGCTATTTAGGTTGTACTATTTTTGTTGTTGTACAAATTGATGATGTCATAGACAGTCTATGGAATACGTTTAAAGAATGTGGTACTCCGGACATGTTCAAGTAATGTGAGCTTCTTATTAGAAGAGTGATGACTGGCGAGCGTAAACGGAGAGTTAATAGAGGGATATGATGTGGAGACAGGCCTGAGGCAAGGTAACCTATCTGCTATCTTGCATATAAAATATCCTGTCATATGTCTCAACTGTCCTAAAACGGGATTTGTTCCTAGTTGGACAGTCAAAGCCTTCTTTAATACTTTTTTTAAAATAACGTGTGTTTCAAATAAATATTATTATTATTATATTATATTTTGTATCCCCATAAAAACATTTTGAGAACGGTGAGCTTTTTTTTAAACTTTTTTTGAGTTATTCGATGTATCTGCCAAATATCAGCGGCTGTTGCTAGGTACTAAGAAATTTCCTCAATACTTGAAAAACCTGCTACAACAATGGCATATATAAATCAATATGACAAAAATGGTGTGTTCGCCCTCATGTTGAATATGCCAGTGTTATTTGGTCTAATTTCTAATTAATTAATTACTATGCCAAATACTTGAAATACTTGTCACGGTCAAAAATAAAAATTTAATAAAGTTAAAAAGTGTATTTTATTTAATCCTAACAAAATAATCATTATAATAACAGGTGGAAGAAAAAATAAGACAAGCCTTATGGTGAAAATTAGCGATTTCAACAATATTAAAGCGCATATTGAATGCAAAGTCTAAAAAGCTACCTTCTACAACACCATTGAAGTGGTTATTGTAATCCAAGCTCTTCAGATCAAATCGAATCAACGCGATACAATGCCAATGTCAAATTAGATGTTCCATGTACCGGGTTCAGTGGGAGACACCAGAGTCAAGATGGTGAATGAAGTTATCAAGTAGCACACCTTTTTGCAGAAAAAGAAAGAGCTTCAAGTTCAGAACAATACGAATAAGCTATTGAAAAAGGTTTGCTGGGAGAAAAAGCATAGATTCACTGGAGGTAGAAAAATATTATGTCGGGATGAAACATCGAATATTATTAATAAAATCAACAATTTTTCATAAACCGTTAATTACGTATTCCTATTTTATTCAATTTTAAACCATCTTCCCAGTATTAAGTTGATGATCCAGAAAAAAAACAACTATTAATTATGCTGCTTTGCCCGAGAAAACATGAAACTCGTTAAAAATACGTTACGGCGGTAAAATCAAATGTTTTTCATAAAAGTTGTATAAAATTTCGACTTAATGAATTTGACTAAAGGTTGATACCACATTTAAACGATACAACATTTATAAAATGTTTTTGTAATAAACTACGCCCACCTCTAGGGCTACGAAACGAGCGGTGGTGGTTGTGGGGCGAAGGCGACAAACGTATTGTGGCACATTGAAACGGCTTGCAAGTGAGCGGCGCGTCCGAGCGATACAAGACCGATGCCCATGCCGAGGCGGGGCGGGACGTCAACCACAAATCATGAATAATGACTCTTGAATAGTATTGGTGTGTGCCTACAGCTGTTTTTATTTTTTTTTTCTAGGAATGAATTAAAAAATCAACATCCCTAAATATTATATTATTAATTGTTTTTTGTGTTTAATTCGTAGAACTCCATTTATTCTTTTTTAAATTAATGTAAATCAAATTTAATAATGTTATTATTAAGTTGTACGAGTATTTTTAGTTGTTATTATTGTGACAGCTGTTTCGGCTTTTAAGGCCATTTTAAAACTGTTCAGTCTGTTTCAGACAGTTTTAAAATGGCCTTAAACGCTGAAACAGCTGTCACAATAATAACAACTAAAAATACTTGTAGAACTTAATAATAACATTATTAAATTTGATTTACATTCATTTTTTAAAGAAAAAACTAAATATTTTAACTATTATTATAAAGAGATTGGTATTAACTTTGTGGCAAAAATTAAAAATATTGATAAACTACAGGCATAAATTAAGTAATAAAAATTACTTTGTGATCGCCACTTCATTAATATATACATATCAACATATTTCGAAAGAGAAGCTTTCCTCATCAGGAATATACAGAATATTAAAAAATAATAATGTCAAGTATAGACAAATGATAAACATAAAACACAATAATTTAACAATAGGCAAATTATAAGTACGAGTACAATAAGTAAGTAATTAATCAAAAATGTTAATAATTTCTTTTTATAAAACATTGAATTACAAATCTATATTGAAAAATATTTTTATTATCAATATTAATATAAAAATAAATTCAAGAATGCCGTTTATAAAAAAATATTTGATTATTAATTATATTTAATTGACTATTAACACTAATTAACATATAATATATTTGATGTTTTTTTTCAATGCTTCAGATGTTATTGAAAATTTAATTTAAAAGAAGATTATTTCTCTAAAGGCGTGTTTCACTATGTACGTAAAATACAATTTGTTCATTCCTAAAAATATATGCATGAAAAAAAAAGAGTAGGGAAGTCGAGAACAAACGCACAAATAGCACAACTTTCAAAATATAAATATGGCTACCGTCTGAACGAGTAGTTTAAATCCGATGAAAAAAAAACGTCCAAAGAAAGTAATGCCGGCAATTGGAAAACGAAAATCGCCAATTTTTGTACTCATATTTTAGAACGCTCTAAATAGGGATAAATAAAATGTGACATCAGTAATTTTCAAATATACGTACGGTAAAAAGGTTTACACTTTCAAGTCCAAGTAATTTAATCGTAGTGAGATTTTACAATACAAAAATGCAAAAACTTTTTTTTATATTTATAAAGCTCACAAATACATTTCATGTAATATATTTATCATTATGTTTTTTTTTTAAGAAAGGTTTTAAACTCGCCCTAAATAAATATCAACTAATAACCACCCTAGTTTTATTCAATTGAATTGTTATATTTTTCGTGTTAGTGAGTTGTTTCAAAAAATCACATTAGAAATGGGAAACACTCCTCAAATCACTCCAACACTAACAGGTATGGCAATGAACTAGTGACTGGTATCGTTGGATTACTAAACAATTCACGAGCAGTCACGATCACGATGGGAAACGCGGAGATATTGATTGTAAAAATGGATTTTAGTTTTCCGGTAACATTTCAGAGATATGCATCGGCGTGCCAAGGAACTTTTAATGGCGTCACGACATGAGGGGCAGCGGGGAGGGGCACCGAAGCGAGGAAACTTTTCATTTTGATTTTCTCATTTTTAAAGCGAGGAATGCTAATTTATGTGAACTTTAAGTCTTGTGAGTGGGAGCAGTTTGCTCAGCGAGCGTGTTTTTGAATTAATAATGCCGTGGGTGAAATCAAAGCTTCACGCTGCTGTATAGTTTCATTTTGCGGTAGGGCACCTCTCATTATCTTAATGAAATTAAAATATTTTGATATTACATATTATTGTTATGTTATTGACTGGAGTGAAACTATTTCACAGGCATTTTTGTTTATTAAAAAGACAAATATTTTAATTTCTCTCTGCTGACATTATTCCTTCCGAATCACAAGAGTTTGTAAATGGATAGACAAAGGTAAAATAAAACAAATTGATATCTTCATAGTAATTTACTTACTGATCTAACATGGGTGAACTTGAGGAACTCATGTCATATTCTCTTTGCAGATTATTTATTAATGGAAGGTAGTCCAATTAATAAAACCAACACCAACAAATTCCATTACGTCATGTTCTTGCACGAATGAAAAAAAGACGTTTATAATTAAAAACGTACAACTACAAACTGTTATCATGTTTTTGTGGGTCAGTGTTGCCTACACTGGGAAGTAATTAAAATCGTTTTTGACATTTTCCATTTGTTAGAATTCGGTTGCTTAGCATGGTACTTTATTTTGGATGGCAGTGTTTTTTTGTTTCATTAAATTTTAATGACTTGACAACAACATGTAGATATTTAAAAAGTGCATTACTATGGTAACACCAAGCTACTCACTTTGTCTTTGAAAAATAGATTGACATTTCATTGTAAAGAAACAATACAAACCACCATAATTTTTTTTAACGTTTTATTTCATTTATAATTTTATTCTGTGAATTTTATTGCAATTTTTTTATGTATTTATTTATATATCATCTCATACGTGTTTATTTCGATACACAAAATTCGTAATTTTTTTTATAAAATAATATTTTCCGTGTAATTATGGTCCTTGCAAGGTGTTAAATAATAAAAATATTTTTTAACATAAAATTGATTTAAAATATTACGTAGAATCACCTCCTTTCGAAATGTACCCCTAAATTCAGAGTGCCGTTTGATTAAAATACAAAAAAACCATTGTGCTTTTTTTAAACACACCTTCATCTTCCTATGAGCCAGTGGCTTGTATTGCTCTATTTTCAAATGTAAGCTGTGTGTAGTTTTCAAGTTCGGATAAAAGCGAGTAAAAAAAATCTTTTCACGAAATATGTTTTCAATGTGCAGGCGTTCTTACTACGGATAAAAGAAAACGTTCGATTGTTTTTGTTAACGTTACGTTATAACACAACGTTATAAAAAAATATTACTAACCCTTTGTACTCCGTTGTTGCCGCCGCGGCGACATGGAAAACATTCTAACAATTCCGATGGCGCCGCAGCGGCGACATAAACAAAAGGTTTACATTTTATTGTTTAAAAAATAAAATGGTCCTAACAAAAGGCACAGGTTCATTCAGTTGTATAGAGTACCCACTGGCAATAGGTTGTGCTTTCTGCTCTGTTTTTCATCCATGACAATAACTACGCATTCATTTTATTTAAATATTTTTTACTGGGCAATAAATATGGAGAAGAATTTAGAATGCAGTTGTAAACAAGTTTGTTTCCGAAGTGCAAAGTGACTTTTCCGAAAAACGGCGGAAAAATGTGGTAGACGGGAAACCGTGACGCGTGTCCTAACAAGCCACGCATGCATTTGAGCGACTGCTTTCTAAAATACTACAAGTTTAAAATTATAAAGATTAGAATATGCAAATATATATATATATATTTTATTAACAATCTTATATGATATTAAACATATATTTCTTAAAATAACTACATCTTTTTATATCACTGCCTTACCATTTTTTTTTCCAATTTTCAGTAAATATCGTAATGTTTCCTCATATTTTTACATTAGACTCTGTGGAGGAACTGGTATACCATATAAAAAAAATGAAGGGTTAAAATTTTCATGTAGGCCACATGTTGAAATGCTGTTTTTTTAACGTTATCAACCTTTAAAGTAATATTTTCCTTGGACGCTAAAAATATGCTTTGTGTTTTCCTATTTTCATAAATCAACGGGATAACTGTTTACCCTTTCACCATTGCTAATTAACTGGCAAACTCGGGAATTTATAATTTTCGAAATGAGCGTTTGTAGATTTTCAGTGTTTCCAGTAAAGGCATTTTACAAGTCAAATAAAGTAAACGCTGATTGTATTGGGGTAAAGTCAGAAGAAATCGTTGAAATATATTTTCAAGGAAGGTTTTTATGGTACAAAGCAATACCAACGACTTGATCGTCTGATGATCCCAGACTATTTGCGATATGTTCCGAGTCAAGTCGGGAAAGCTTTTCACTGGATCTGGAAGTCTTACCCCATGATTAAAGCTAATTTAAACGCCATTTTAAAGATTCTAGTTAGGAAAGACCATAAAACTATTTCAAACTAATGGGATGATTAATTTGCTAGATAGCAAAATACGTAAAGCTGCTTCGAAGCATTGAATTTAAGTAGCTATTTAAAAATACACATAAGGCTGATTTTGTCTCCACGATCAAATTACTAGTAAGCTGACTATCTAACTAACCTTCACACCGTTTCCCCGCAGGACGGACAACCAAACAACTCGATCTTGGCATACACTTCTTGCTTCATTCACATTCATACAACGTCTCATACATTATCTTCTGTTATTCCGACTTCTGACATGGCCCTACCCAAGTATTTAATTCACTTGATCGTGCCATATCTTCCTCGGACGCCCCCGACTTCTTCTTCCATTCACATTTGCGTTATATATTCTCCTTATACTTATTTCTTCGATTATTTGCTCTACATGCCAGAACCATACAAGCGTCCTTTCTTAATAGTGCTCATTACGCTTAGAGCAGCCTTAAATTCTTTATAAATCTCAATATTTTTCACAAAAGCATAGATGGTTTTACCACACATTCATCTCAAAGATCGCATTTCCACAGCATTCAATCTACTTTCATCCTTCCTTTGCCAATTTCATGTCTCACTACCATACACCAGGTAGGTATCAGCACTCCTTTGTGGACAGCTAGCTTCGATTCTTTGGCAACTTTTTGTTAGCGCCAACCGCGTTCAGTCCATCTGATTTATTTATACTAATTGAGTTTTCTGCATTCACTGTTCTTTCATTATCAGTCTTTTCGTCTCTTGTAAACATACTTCCTAAATACACAAACTCATCGACCTGTTCCAAGTATTCATCATTCACAAATATATTGCACACTGTTTTCGTACTCTCTCTATCGAACACCATGACTTTAGACTTACTTATATTCATCATTAGCTCATTCTTCATACACACTTCGTTCATCTTAGATACGAGGGGCTGTAGATCTTCCATGCTGTTTGCAATCAGCACCGCATCATCAGCACACACGTAGTTTGCCCTAACACATGCAACGCTTCCCCTATACAGAGATGCGATTACCTCTATAAGATTCGTATTCATACATAAAGCATAAAGTTGATTGAAAATGTCACCGTTCAGTTTGCTAGTTAACACAATGTAAAGGTGATTAAAAAAGTTATTTTTAAAAGGGTTTTAAACAATTAAACAGTACATGTGAGAAAATTGTGGAACACGTACACAATACGCGCAGAAAATGAAAAGAGACAGTATCAATGTATTTAAATTAATATTGCCTACGAACCCTAATAATATAACGTACATTACATTCAACAAGTTTCATTCAAAATGATTTGATAAATTTTGCCCGATGATATAAATCATTCAAATATGAAACATGGCTTTTGGAAAGATGCTTCGGTATTGGAATGTTTTAAAAGTGCTTAAATTTAAAAATATATATATATATCAAAATTATATTATTGTACAATACAAATAAATATAATAATTATCTCGAAATGCCTGACAGCTATGAAGAATTTAATGACAGTGAATATTTTTGGTTTATTGCCTATGAGAGAAGGTTCCGCCTAAGGTTTTCCATTCCAAAGCTAAAGCTTTCCCTGCCTCAAAAGAATTTAGACTTATATTGCTTTAAGCCGTTTATTGAGATGATTAATAACGATTTACTTTATTTTAATACCGTTGTGTTGAACTGCTAAAAGTCTACATAATCTGATGAAATACATTATTGGGTCGTAAATATTATGGTTTCGGACTTTCAACACTTTTTGGATGGTTTCGCTGACCTATATTATGACTTTAATTCCAAATAAATGGTGTTTTACGACGAATAATTTATGTTATTAAGAAAAGGGGCAGAAATTTAAGGTTTAGGTTTCCACCCAGGAGTCTTGAGTTCAATTCCTCGACTGGCTAAGTACTCCATTATGACACAAGAAACATCTGTTTAATTATTCCTTATTTTTTTTATATTATCACGCTTACCGTGATGGTAGTAGGAAATTTTCAAATATTGTCAGGTTATTCGTAACTCGGGAATGTTTGTCTTTTTAAAGAAAAAAAAAACCATAACAAACTAACCTTATTATTGAGAAAATATCATCTGAAATCGGAGTAAATCAATAGTTACACGCTGTAATAATCTAATTCGATCCGTTTAACTGCTTGCAGAGCTTCCTATCCAATGGACTATCGCTCACCAGAAAAAGAAAAAAAAAAGTTTTTTTTTCAGCAATAGGCGGATAACATCTATCATCATTAAGATTATTACAATTTCTAAAGCACATTTTAAATCGAAAACCTTATTTATTCTTCTTTATCAGGCTTTATATTTTATTATTCTACAATTTTTTTTGGTTACATAATAATTATGTTATAAGTCAAAAGAGTAAATACACTATTTCATTAAATCCAAACAAAAATGTGTTTACCTTTCGCCCAATTAACACATTAACATGAAATATGTGATTTGTTTAACCATTTATTTAACGAATATTAACATAGCCTGCCCAGTCATATAAAACATATGATAATCAATAATTTAAATTAATTATGTTCGTATACCGTTACTAATATAACCATATTACTATTTATGGAAAGCCTTCCATGAAATCGCCATATTAAACCCAACTATCGCCTGGTTCTAGTGTTTACATACCTACACAAAATAGATTACCTAACCGTATTGGTATACTTACGCACTATACTCGTACATGGCATCCGGAAACTAGTGGTTAAAGAGGGAAACTGGTGAAACTACATGACATAGAGTACCCAATTTTTGTTTCTCTTTTCTTGTTTTTTGACAGCAAAAGCTTAAAAATTATTGGACCTTAGTCTAACTTTCGGCGCATAGTAAAAGACAATAAACCGCTGATCGTATTTTGATTTTGCCTACAATAAAACTCCAACTTGGGACTAGAATTAATCGAAAACGAAAGCTGTAATTAAAAAAGCTATACCACAAAATCAACTTCAATGTGATATAGATTTATCAGTGTTCGGCGTGGAACCACTTGTTTCCGAACACCATGCATATATAATTTTCTTCGAAAGTTGCGAATTTCGACTGTTTGAACATGAATTTTTTGACTGAATGTTCCGATTTTTGTATATAGAAGAGCAACAATATTGTTTTTGTTTATTTAAATGAAAATTATTTTTTAAATCATTTTAAAGACATTACAAAAAATAATAATTTTAAACCGTTTTTTATTAAAAATGTTGTATTTAAAGCTAAACTACCAGCTGTTTTGAAAGGTATTTATGTTTTCTACATTCCTAACATAATCCAAATTCTGATAAACCATTTGTTCTCATGCTGCCGACAGCAACTATGAACAAATGGTATGCTCTTTTTCGTCTAGTGTATTACTCGTACACCGCGCCGCTACTCAGAAGTCATGTGTCGAAAAGAAAGGTTCACGAAAAAAAGTTAGGTTGATAAGGTAATATAACAAACAGTACAAATGAAACATGTTTCAGTTCAGGACATCTGCTACAAGATTAATTAGACTGAAGCCATGTTCCTGAATTCAGAGAAACATGTGATCCGGGCAAAGGAAGAAAGAAAAGTGAACAGAACAAGTTGTACTCTATAAAAGCCCAAGAAAAAGCCTTCTGCTAAACAGATAGGCGTCCATCGCATTTTCGTTAGAGAAACTTATTCCCGGAAGGCTTTAGTTAAGTTCTGCCAAGCAAGGGTAGAAAAGATCAAGGAACTCTGGAGGATATAAATATATTAACGGTGGTTCAATCCCTAGAAAAACAGTTTTTTTAAACGTTCTTCAAGGGAAAATATCTTTATATGTCCAACTAAGAAATGTTGAGTAATGAGTTCTTGCATAGATTTTTTTTCAAAGCCTAGAATATCTATGATCAACGCAATATGTTCTGAAGCCGTGAAATATAAACTAAACGCCATTGCGTAATATATTCCAAATGTATAATGGTAAAAATAATTTGGAAAAGAAATGTGTTGAAATATGGGCAAAATCAGTTTTATCAATATAAGACATAAATAAATATTTGCTATGTTTGGTGGACCATACAAAATGGATCTGCATTATGATGCAAGCGAACATTAACAATTAATTAGAAAAAAACATTTTTCAACGATCGAACTGACGAATTCGTACAAAGGGGTAATCAGAATATTCGATAATTGCTGTTTGGGAATTCAATGAAGAAAATAATCTTGACGAAATAGTGTTATTTTCGATATTCACATCTGATTCCAATTTCAAAACATTAATCGTAATTTAAAAAAAAATACGCAAGAAATTTAAAAAATTCCATAACGCACATCTCTAACTGCATCCTCGTATATTCTACAAGCTTGGGTTTCTGGTGAAACGGACCGGTAATTTCAGTAAAATCGTGACATAAAGCTAATAAGGGCAAACGCGACCAATGTTTAGAACCTGATGGATGGCTTTCGATAAGTTAGGGAGGTGTGCGTATCACGACACACAATATTTGCCCATTTGACGTTGTACGCCTGGCGATGAAATGATTAAAGTGATAAACGGGTGATTTATGAATAGGTTGCCTTTGCTGAGGTAAATTATGCCATTAAATGGCCATTACGCATATTGTACCCATGCTCAAGTTAAATCGTGATGTACGCAATGGTTTTGTTCTCCAAGTTATTTCCGTTAATGCGTTTCAGATAACCTTTTAATTCGATCCTCGTGTATCGATTTTCTGGGGTTCATCATCAGATAACATTTTGTTAATACATGTTGCTGAGTGGAAGATAGTCTCAGTATCGTCATGATGAAAAGGAAAAAAAACAGCTTATATTTTATTATTAAGTATGTATGAGAATTGTGTAGAGAGGAGATTGAATGAGAAGGAAATAAACGGTCTAAGTATAGATGAAACATAGAACCACATAAAAGTGAATCTCTGTGAATCTGCTAGAGAGGAATGTTGAATAAGTACACAAGGTAGGAAGAAAGGCGATGCATGGTGGGATGATGAAATTAAAGTACTGGTCTCAGAGAAGAAGAAAGCGTGGTTATGTCTGATAGCGACTGGCAATGCTCCTAGTGAAGAACGGAACAAAGCAAAAGAAGTATACAAGGGATGTAAGAAAAGAGTAAGTGTTGGAGTGAAAGAACGAAAGAAACGTCTGGAAGAGGAAGAAGAAATCAAAATGACAAAACAGTTCCAAGAAAATATTAAACTATTTTGGAAGGAGGTCAAAAAGTCCCGAAATGGTCCAGAAAGCGGATGTATGAAAGTGATAAAATCAAAAGATGGAAAAATGTTAACGAATGAGAAGGAAATAAAAGTGAGATGAATTAAATACTTTGAAGAGGTGTTTGAAAGCAACCCGACTGGAACTGGTCCCAGTGGCGAATCAGGTATGAATGACGATGGCGTAAATGATACTAAAATCAGCATGGATGAAATTAAAAGAGCGATTAAATGTATGAAGAATGGTAAGGCTGTTGGTTTCGACAATATTGCTGCTGAATACTTTAAAGGAGGTAGCCGTATAATTCTCACATGGTTATGCAAGCTTTTTAACCAGTGTTTAGAGGAGGGTTACACGCCATTAGATTGGAGGAGGGCTGTGATCATGCCTCTATACAAAGGTAAAGGGTCACGTATGGAATGTGGAAATCACAGGGCTATTAGCCTGCTAAGTTCAGTTGGAAAGCTGTGTGGTAGGATATTGATTGAAAGGGTACAAACGAAAACAAAAGATAAAATATGGGATGTGCAAGGTACATTTATGAGCGGAAGGGGGTGTATGGATCAGATTTTCTCGTTGCGTATGCTAACAGAGAAATTTCTGGCAAAAAACCAGAAACTCTTCTGTGCCTTTGTAGATCTACAAAAAGCGTACGACCGAGTTGATAGGAAAAAAATGTGGAAGGTATTGTCCAAGTATGGAGTAAATACGAATCTCATACAAGCAATCGCGTCTCTGTACGAGGAAGGCGTTGCATGTGTTAGGGTAAACGGTGATTTTACGGAGTAGTTTGACATCACAAAAGGTGTTAAGCAAGGCTGCGTAATGTCACCGTAGTTATTCAATCTATACATGGATAATTGTATGCAAGAATTGAAAGAGGTGGGCTTGGGCGCGAAAAGGAGTAATCTGAAAGTATATTGCCTGTTATATGCGGATGATGCGGTGCTGATTGCTAACAGTATGGAAGATTTACAATCCCTTGTATCTAGGATGAATGAAATATGCATGAAGAACGAGCTAATGATGAATGTAAGTAAGTCTAAAGTCATGGTGTTTGAAAGAGAGAGTGCGAAAACAGTGTGCAATATAGTTGTGAATGACGAATACTTGGAGCAGGTCGATGAGTTTGTATATTTGGGAAGTATGTTTACGAGAGATGGAAAGACTGATAGGGATATTGAAAGAAGGGTGAATGCAGAAAACCGCATTAACGGAGGACTGAACGCGGTTGGCGCTAACAAAAAGTTTGTCCAAAGAAGCGAAGCTAGCAGTCCACAATAGAGTGCTGATACCAACCCTGATGTATGGCAGTAAGGCATGAAATTGGCAGAAGAAGGATGAAAGTAAACTGAATGCCGTAGAAATGAGATCTCTGAGACGAATGTGTGGTAAAACCATGTATGATCGTGTGAAAAATATTGAAATTCGTAAAGAATGCAAGGCTGTTGTAAGCGTAATGAGTAAGATTAAGAAAGGGACGCTTAGATGGTTTGGGCATGAATGAAGCGAATGAACGAAGAAAGGAGTGTAAGAAGAATGTATGCCGCGAATGTGAATGGAAAAAGAAGCCGGGGACGCCCGAGGAAGACATGGCACGATCAAGTGAATCAAATACTCGAGTCGGGCCATGTCAGAAGTCGGAATAATAGAAGAGAATGTATGAGATGATGTATGAATGTGAATGAAGCAAGAAGTGTATGCCAAGATCGAGTTGTTTGGCGGTCCGTCCTCTCTGCCTACCCCTGCGGGGAAACGGCGTGATGGTTAGTTAGTTAGTTATATTTTATTTACTGACTTGTTACAAATAACAAGTAAGTAATCGCAGTATGATTTTCCCGCTTTCCTTCCCTCCCCACTTATGACAGCCTCATCATCTTTCCCTCACAAGGCTGCACAAGTTCTACCGATTTCAGATCGTTGGTATTTTTGTATGCAGTATCATATAAAAACTAAAAAAACGACCTAACCTTGTATTTTACATACTTTTAACCAAAACAATCACTGCGTATTATTGATGAGCCAGACGATTACCTAATTGTAATTCGATTGGGAAGCTTTGAAATGCATGTTGAGAAAGGCTTTAAAAAAATAAACTCTTACTTCGAGTTTAAAGGTATTGGGAATAAATTAAAAGAGAAATATAACACGCGGCGTGCTCCATATACGAATATAACGAATGATTCGTTCTTTTCCTTCTAGTATCTCACTGTTAAACTAGTGTAGCAGACTTCAGTGTAATGCCTCCGAAATAGTCTGATCATGTCTTAAAAAGAAATGGTGTATTAACATTGGCTTGTTAATCAGATGAAAATCCCGCCCGCCCACCGAGTCTAGCAGATTGATCAAGTATTTTGGGACCCCGTCCCAAAGATGGCTGCCAAACTTAACCGTTAGGCGCACTTGAGATCCATAAAGTGTTATCAGGCGATCACTCTTGAAGAAGCTGCTAGGGTTATACGAAAGGCTTAGCTATTTTGAAATCAAATTTGGTTGGGCTTCAATGGAGCCCCGATACTTGAACTAGCAAGAAATACTCACTCCGTGCATATCAAGGAGGTAGTTGCAAAGGTGGAGGCTTCTCTAATACTATATTAAATAGTGTTTGATATCTGGTTTTGACAACATGCGACAATTTCTGAGATATCTACTCGATTTCTTTTTAAAATCCATTTCCTATTAAGTGCGATCGCCTGATGCCAGAACCTATCTAAAGCAATAGATTTGTCTACATCGTTCGTTGGAACAGTTTTCACCAAAATGTTCCAAATACCACCCACTTACATGGATCACACACCCACACGGATTACTAGATGATCGATTCGACCAATACCTATTCCTTTAAATCTTGTTGTTCTGTAAAATATTCCCATAGTTCTATCGAATTTTCATGTTGATTGTGGGTGGATTGGTATTTACAATTCTATTCAGCAAGAGAACAAGAGCAGTATTTTTCTCAGGATGAGTAAAATAGATTTTTTTCAATTCACTGATACGAGACAAACGCTAAAAAAATTATTTGTACTTGAATTCCTTTTACAGGGTGGCAGTTTAAAAAAGACAAACAAACAATAACCCGAAGGCCTATTCTGGTTCTTTTCAAAGAAAATTCCTTATAATTTTCCTTAGTCTTAAAAACTCCTTGTTTAACTGGAGAAAAACTCAATATTAAATATGTTACCAACTACATTATGTATGGGATAAAACAAATATTTTGTTGGAGTCTTCAGTTTAACCCTTTTTACAAATGTTTTAAATTTGCTACCGCTGTCAAAATCACGTGAAAGAAACGTGGACAGCTGCCATTTCGTATCACGAAAACATATTATATAATTGAATAAGTAAAAAAAAAAACGCTTTTCTGTTTAACGTAATGCTATGGTTTTGATTATTTTATTTACCAGTTCTATTTTTACAATATTTGAATGCGTAGAAAAACATAATTATTGTTTTATTCTTTAAAATCTTCATCAGTGGTTAATTAAAAATACACAAGTTTACCTTTTATTACTAGTTCTACCACAAAAAAGCACTCTTATTATGTATTATAAAAAAATGTATGTTATCATTTATTGCGACGCATTTGATTTTGATCATAAATTCATGTTTCCATGAAGGTTAAATACTAGATCTATTAAAAACTGTGATCATAAATATGGTTAAAAGCCTGTTTTTATTGCCTTTTTAGGTCAAAACTTTTTAAAAATCAGCACTGAATTAAACACCTCGACTACATGATGACCATTGAATAACCCATTAAAAACTTATGTGTGAACTGGATAGGCCTCACGGTAAAGCGGCAATAATCATACCGTTAATGTTTAAAAACACAAACCGTTTGATTTGATCACCTGCATAAATCACACTTTAATTACGGTGCTGGGGATTTAGTATCAGATAGGTAATAAAGGCTGCTCACTATGCCTATATGGAACTGGGGAACTATGAAAAGTGGAACGGTGGAACTGTTGGTTTTTGGTTTCAGTAGTCTGGATTTAAACCTAAATAATATATTTTTTAAACATTTCATTTTACAAATATTCATTTTTCTGCGTGGAGCTGTAGGTACTCTTACAATAGACTAATCCAATTATTAATTTGTATGTACATTTATTTCCAAGTAACCACTTATGTAAATTGGTATATTTATGTATATGCAGCACTTTGTATGGTTATATAGGTAAATATATAAATAAAAAATACAAACTTAAAAAACGAGATTATAAGTACCATTATTAGTTCTACCAGGGTTACAAGAGACTCGAAATCATATGTAGACCATTTTGTGGTTAAATCCAAAACTCAAATATGTGGTGCATCCTCAAAGATGACATAGACTCTGGGGGAAATTATTTAATGTTTATGTTAACGGTTTAAGAATGTTACCTTTAAATCGCTGACTTTTCCTAAAAAAAACATCAGATAATCACGAATTCTTTTATTACACGACATTTTTTTATTAATATGGGTATTTTCAAAAACACATTTATACAAACAAAACTGGACGTTGTTTTAGAATTAACCTTTATTTTCAAAATAATATTTCTCCGCTTTGGAGTCTTCGGTTTATGCAAACCATCAACACAAGTTCACGAAAACAAGATCGCGCAGAAGGACTATTGAATGTAGTCCGTTAGGTACTGTGGAACTGCAATCGCTTCTGTTTACGGAAATAATCTCTTAAATCGGGAATAACAGTTAACCCTAATGATAAGCTACTGCCAATATCTCCGTCCAGGAGCACTGCTGGAGTGGTAGCTGCGGCTAGAATGGAGCGCAAACACGCAATACGGTGTTGCATGTTCTCTTAGCGCAACCTTCCTTGCCGGTGGAATACTTTGCAAACTTGTATTTCGTGACACAGATTTTTTATGGTATTTTATGTTTTGTCTGTTTCAGAAATAGTACTTTTTTTTTCGTCCCTTCCGACTTATTTTGGGTAAAATTTATTCATGTAACTATGTAAAATACATACTTCAAGTATCATACTAAATTAAATTTTGATTTTTGGCCAAAATACTCACCTAAACCTTATGATTTTTTTTTCATAAAAAAGTATAGTGAATATCTAGTACGGATTAGGAGTAATTTATTTATTTTCGTTTTACATTATGAAATATAGGCCATTAAAGAAATTGATTGTTCGCGATTTTAGAGGCACCTTTAACAATTATTTGGGGGGTAACCGTGATTTAAAAAAAAGTTTAACCCCGTTTACTTTGAAAATATAATCAATTATAAAATTAAATTAAAAAATATTAAAATAAGCACTATGGTTTAAATAACCTTTAAATTAAATTAAAAACGACCAATTTACGTTGGAACACAAATATGCCGTACATAATTGAAAATATCGACCCGAATAAAACTTCTTTTTAAGTTTTGCTTTTGTATTTTTATTTACATAATCATATTTACATAGCAAATATATACCCTTTGTATATTTTTTTAAATACAATAAACCCACAAATAATTTTCTAAGTTGCCTGTAAAATTATAATTTAAAACAAAAATAAATAAAATACTTCTCATATTTACTATGCTTACTGATGAAAATAAAGATCATTAATTTTAGGTGAGTATTTTGGTCTCAAATCCAAAATTAAGTTTCGAATGAAACAGGCCGCGCAGCCGTTCCTCTTGATGGAGCACTACTTTTTATATTGGCCAAATCGTCCATCTGCAGCGAAAGGTCATCAAATACGACGTTTTTTTTTTCAAATTGAGTTAGATTCTAAAATGGATCTCTTTCAATATACAATTGACAATATTCAAGAAAAAATCCCTAGATCTTCTGGCAGTTGTCTTCCTTATGCTGTCCATATTATTTGATTGTAGCACATTTCGAAACAGAAAATACTCACTGTTTTATATTATTTTAACTAGGGAAAGTATACTTTAATTTTAAATATGAATAATGCTAAATCTACCATAAGGAAAAAATAGTATATGACCCTTCAGCTAAAAGATATGATCATTTCAAATGTTTTTTAAAAATCTTTGATTACGAATATCTCCGAATAAGGTTTTTGTCATTTGATGACTTTTACTGCAGAGCGGTGAAATAGGATCAGTTCTCCTTGATTTGGTGGCTCAAACTGTATAACAAGCCTCCGTAGTACAAGCCGTTAATTTTTTTTTATCTTTCGAGGGTAATCGACAAAAAATATTTCACGTGCATCCCAGAAAACAGTCGCCATCACTTTGCCAGCTGACAACACCAACTTTGATTTTTTTGGCGCACGTTGACCACTTTCTGTTCGCTGTAATGTTTTGACTTCTCCTTGATCTCTGGTATGTAGTGGTGGATTCAAGTCTAGTCAACTGTTATGAACGCCCCAACCACTCAGTCGAAACATCCATTTGATGTTGTATCTTATCAGTTGTGAGTTAACTCGGCATCCATCATACACACAGCTTCTTCAACCCTATAGGGTTATATATATATAGGGTTATATATATAACCCTATACAAGATATTTAGTTGTACAAGATATTTCAAACACATTCAGAAGATATGTTGATGATCTTCCCTATATCACGCAACTTCAAATGGTAATGGTGAAAAAAATATTGTTTTTTTTTCTTATCATTTCTGGAGTTATCACCTTATTTGGGAGACCGGTCCAGTATGACTCTTCACAGTTTTTCGACCACTTTTGAAATCAATAACCCAAGTTTATTAACCCATAAAAAAAATCAATATCTTCCACCTCTTCGAGTTGTCACACAAAAACTAAAATAATAATACTTGACATTTGTCCATGTTCTACGGCTGTCTATCCATTATTTCGGATACTTATCAATCAGCCTTCGTATGCGCTGCTCATATTGTTTTTTTTAACCTTAAATTATTAATAATTGTATACCTAACCTAACCTAAAAAAAATAAAGTTTGTAATATAAACGGTTTTAACAGATCTGAACCTAACCTGAAAAATGAATGTTCATAATGTATTTGATACGATGATTTTTATTTCTCATTTTGCGAACTATCCATATAAAAGATGTTGAGAATTAATTGTGTTAAATTTAACGTTTTAAATGTAAACTTTTGAGTGATGGGTGTACCTACCTAGATAATACTACCGAATCATAAAGTAAGAAATACTGTTTTATCGTGTTTCATTTGTTCTATTTTATTATTGCATGATCTTCTATGTTTAATTCATGCTCATTTGCGAAACAAATCTGCAATCAACGCAATCACCTATCAAACAAGGGTTGAAAATACAATTATGTCCCTTTCCATGTTCATAATTTAACACGTTTTTTTTCCATGGCTGGAATGTGTTTTTTTACCATGCAACGCGAACTACGTCGATTATATTCAACGTTGAGTTGGGTACTGTAGATCTAGATAAAGTGCTACGGCAAATTAATCAAATTACCTGGTTTATTAAGTGGATTTCATACTAACCTATTGTCATTTTGTGCTTTTTGTAGAAGTGATTACACAGAAAAAGTTAAAAATTACTTTGTGAGTTTTCATATTTCCTGAAGATTCGTTACCAACTCAATTCGCATTCATTGTTTGCAATGTCCTGTAAGAGCCCGATGATCAAGATACCTTTCAGACGCTTTAAGGGTTACTTTGTAGCTATTACTATTCCTCTACTATTTCGGATACTGTTCTCTGTGAATCAAAAATGTACATATAGCATCGCGCCTTTGTACTAGAGAACGATTTGTGAATAATAATTGCAATGCAAAATACCCGAATGCCTTTTGAAAAGCAGATTTTTTCTAAAATTCTTACCCAGTTGAATATAATCATACAGCGAAGTAGTTGAAAGGATGAAGAAAAAAAAGTGCATTCCAGATTGGTACTAAACTTGAAGATCGCCTTACCTGAAACAATAGGGTATTTTAACAAACTTCGGATACTGATAAAAAGGATAATTATTGATTTAAAAATATATTCGTAGAAATAAAAATAAATTTAAAATATCTACGTATTTTTTTTATGTAGACAGTGAAAAAATTTTGTGAAAACAGATGATGGGAAAAAGAAGTATATTTTTTTTTGCGTGTTAAATACTCCCAGCATCAGTCCAATGATACGCTTTTATTCTCTTATTGAGATTCGAAACGTTGCTTAAAATGATTTTAGCTACGTTTATTGACCTGATCTCAATAGCCAGCCTATTTACACTCCCCTTTTGACCCTTCCTTTCAACAATACTGCTTTTATAGGTGATGCTATCATTCAACTAGAATCTAGTAAAAACAGTATAAATATGCGATAAAATGAATCCATATTTTTTTTACTTTAACTCCACACAGGAGGCCTTGAAAAAAATAAATTCCCTCGGGGCCTATGTCATCTTTGAGTATGCGGAAAGGGTTAACATGGGTCTTGAAAAGATCCATGTTGTAGTAAGAATGAGATACAGAGGTCGGCAAATCATTCTACAACCGGGCTGTCGAATTCGACAACGAGTCGTAGAAACGACCCGTTCCCATGTAACAAATGTCAACCATGTACAAATATTGGGCCCTTGTTTGGCGTGTTTCCCGAGTGTACACCGTTTCCAAAAGGATCCATGACGCTAGTTCCACAGAGCATCTTCCATTGAAATACCGGTAGAACTAGGACAGCATTCCCACCTTACGCCAGTGCTCCAAAAATTGTAATCCGTTTGTTAAGAGGGGAGTAGATTACACGGACCGCCCGTTTCAGCACAGATTCGAGGGTTTTTTCAAGTATTTTGAGGCTCTAGAGCATAGGTGGCTACTAAATTCAACAGTGGGGCGTGCTTGTATTTATACAGGGTTAGTAGTTGGGTTTGTCAGGTATCTGCAGTCCCTATTCAGTACGCCCAGCTTCTGAGAGGTTAACTTGACTCTGACTTCATATAGCTCCAATTTTAGTAATACATTAAAGTAAGGATAGTTAAGACTTATGTTCTAAATTACAAAAAAATCTACCACTTCTTATTCCAGCAATAACTTTACCAAAAAACGTTTATGTTCAACCAAACCTGCTAGATTTACTTTAAACAACATGTGGATTATAAATAATGCTTTATAGCCAAACGTTGAAGCAGGAAATTGAATCGTTTCAAAGCCATTATAATTTAATGACTATAAAAAAGGCCAAATGAATTGTAGTTAATGCTAACATAAGTTAATAAGCACGGTCGACCTAAGTCAATTTTATCCATAAAAGTCTTTGGTTTCCCATTAAACAGTGTAATTTAGCTACAATCCAACTCCAATAATGTGTACCGATTAAACAAAGGTGTGTTTTACACTGTGTTTTACGCCGTCGATTACTTCCCATCGATTTTTTGACCTAACACACTTAACTGTTTTCATAAGTCTATTTGTTGAAAAGTGACCCAGTTCAAAATAATTTAAAATGGAACTAAAGTGAAATTACTGCGTCCTTGAAAATTGTGGTTACACACAGAAAAAAATATTAATAGATGAACTAATGATTTCCAAAGTTGTAGAACAAAAATAGTTTGAAATATATGTTGAGGGAAAATGATAACTTTTTTATGAGACCGCAAAGAGCTACCTTTCTTTGAAAAATGTTCATGTTTTATTTAATAGCCGTAGTACAGAAATATTGCAGTTTTCCTTTCATAGAAACTGAACATAAATGAATCAAAGAAAGCAATCACTATATTTTATTTATATTAATGCATTATCGGCCGGTTTCGGTTGAACTCAACTTTTACCGGGAACGTACACATATAAACTAAAGTAATACACACAGATATATCACAATAAATACAGTGAAAGCGAGGGAAAGGGACAGTATATCAGAGTGGAACAGAATAGAGCATGAGAGGGGTGGTAGAAAGGTAGGTAGATAGCATTAGAAGGGGGTAGGGGGAGAGAAAGGGAACATCCTTAAAATCGGACTTTGGGTTAAATCTAATAGTTTATTTAAAATATGGTAATTATTATTTTTATTTGATTTTGATATTTCTTATGCTTCTAATTTATTAATGTGCAAACCTATTCTATTTTTATGAATTACTTGTACTCTTGTATTTTTATCAAAAGTATGGTTAGTATCAATTAAGTGTTCGGCAAATTCAGAAGATATAGGATTTTCTGAATTACCCATACCCCTCTACCTACCCTTCTCCCGCCACTCCTCCGATGCTCTCTCCTGTTCAACTCTGATATACTGTCTCTTTCCCTCACTTTCACTGTATTCATTATGATATATCTCTGTATATTAATTTAGTTTATATGTGTACGTTCCTGATGAAGGTTGAGTTCAATCGAAACCGGTGGATAATGCATTAATATAAATAAAATAAATTTAATTTAAAACAAAAAATGCTTTCATTTAAATTTAACATAATTGCTTTGAAATTAGTTCCTTGTTGAAACTCGTACATAAGTTCATGGAGAAATAAAATATATTAATCATTACTATCCAAAACTTTTAAAAGCGAAAACGAAATGGATTATTTAAATTCAACAGCTATTTTATTTATTTCTCTACCAACGTTGCTCCGTGGTTTGTGATTTCCTGCGTGAATTCAATGGCCAGACTCAGCCAAGCCAAATATGATTTGATTTCGCATTCCGTAAAGATAATTTGACTTACTTAGTTAGCGACCCCTTCCGTCACGAAGCTTTATGCCCGGGTAGACACAATTTGTCATGTTTTGTCAAGCAACGCGATGCGGACCAATCAACCCACTTTTCCGCAATTCCCGCCACAATTCCTCCTTTTAACCAATTCCAGCACTTACCTCCATTTGCCGACATTTTCGGTTTTACTTTGATTGATGGTGGGTATAAAATATACACACTTGTTGATTAACACAGGTAATTCGTGTTTCCCTGCTGCGCTGCGCTTGTGAATAAATTCACAGATGTTTCGTTGAATCGCGAATTTTGATAAAATGTTTTACATTGGTACTATTGTTAGTTTTTAACATCGGAAACATTAATAAACGCTTACAATGTAAGTAATGCATGTACCTATAACTAACGCTAGGATTATTTTATCAATAAAGGTCTATTCATATCTAACATCACCGCGCAGTTCAGAAAAGGTACAGTGCAGGAACAGCACAAACCCGAGTATCACATTACACCGTGCAGCACAGCACAGCACAGACGCGAATACAGCTGTCAACTATGCGTTAGAGTTCGCAACAAGTTGTTTGAGGTTTTTATTATCCTATTCCCATATTTATTACCATTATTTCCATTTATAACCTATATTTCCTGACCAATTCAATTACTTTTCCGTTGTCCATTTTCTTGGTTTTACCAATATCTGCGTCTATTAATGCTAACTGGGTGTAACGCCAAAATTGCGGTGCTAGCGGTGATGTGTTGATGTTTCAAACTAACTGCGCAGACGTCACCAGAAGCCACCAGCGCCGTCAAAATATCTTATCCGACAATCTCGGCAGGTGCTGGCCCGTGAATGCGCGGATACGTTACACTTACGCACGCTGTAATGTTAATGTGCTCATAGACAATGTAAGCAACTAATGGTTTCGTGTCTGCGCTATGCTGTTCTGCATTGCGTAGTACTGGTAGACGTGAATAGACCTTTAATCTAAGCTCGTGAACGTTTCGAATTAACATTTCTTTTATTCTCATCTGAGCACCGTTTGTAACCGGATATTTTATTTAACCAATATGCAAATGTATTTTACGAATATCATAAAAATGTTTTCTTAGAAAACAGAGGGAAAAGATTTGTTTTACAATATAATATCAACACATTGAAAAATAAACTTTCATTTTTCTGATAACCAAGAAACTTGGGTCAAAGCAAACTCTGGACTGCGAAGTGGAATTTTTCACCAAGCCTTTTTATTATTTGTTACACGACTGAGCACTGAGCTTCTCACTGAGGTAGCAAACGACCCTATACAGCAACGTGCTTCTCTGTCTGTACGCATTCGAGAATGCAAGCTCATTGAACAAGCCCGAAGTTTTTGAAACGTGGTTAAATTGGAGACTGCTGAAGCTACCATAGAAAGTACGGGTCACATACTATCAAATACTCTAGGTAACACGGAAAAAAGGCTACTGAATAGTATTAAGAAAATAAAATTGGAATTTCTTGGACAAATACTGTAAAGCAACAAGTTTCACATACCTTGGTCATGAAAGCAGGGGTGGAAGAAAAGCATAGCGTAAGAAATTTTACGGTGGAAAAGGGTTCAATTTGTGGAGGAATTTTCCGATTTACTTGAAACCGAGAGCATACTAGTTAGATATTCGCCAATTGAATTGAAAACTAATGTATTCCTTAAAATTATAATTTCAGTATACGAGTATACCTACTAGCTACCAAACACTGAGTAAAGCGCTACTCGCAAGTTTCAAATGCTAACCTAGGTCCAGTAAATTAATTAATTGTAATTTATACGATATTATCAAAAGGGTGCTAGGATTTTACAGGAAGTTGATAGGGTCCAACACACTACTGTTATAACAAAAAGAATAATAAATAAGGACATATGAAACTAGATCAGTCATGTCAATTATTTTTTCTATATCTGTTTTATAAATTTGTTTCAAAATGTTGGCTTTCAGTAACACAATAATGTGGGTATCATCAAATTATGAAATTATACACTTCTTAATTGATAAACTAAAGTTCTTAAAAACTTAAGACAAGATTTTTGTGCATAGCGCAAAGGGCAACAATTATTTTTATAAACAATAATTATCAGCCTGAAACACTCATCCAAATTGAAAAAAATCTTTCCGAGCAAAGATAAATGTGAAAATATAATAAAAACAGTAATTATTGAATGGAACACTAGTATATATTGATAAACTTGGCGGGTTTGCGATAAGCCGACGTAGCTCAACGGTAGAGCATCTGACCGGACATCAGAAGGGTGCAGGTTCGTGTCCTGTCGGCGACATTTATCTTTGCTCGGAAAGGTTTTTTCAATTTGGATGAGTGTTTCAGGCTAATAATTATTGTTTATAAAAATAATTTATACACTTCTATTCATATGCA
The DNA here is from genome assembly GCA_022606495.2 of Halesus radiatus. Classification (NCBI taxonomy): domain Eukaryota; kingdom Metazoa; phylum Arthropoda; class Insecta; order Trichoptera; family Limnephilidae; genus Halesus; species Halesus radiatus. Next base: position 50,724 of record JAHDVE020011712.1, read on the forward strand.
CTACTTTTGAATAGATGGTTTGTTTCTTCTCGATCGGAGTAAGATTTAGTAACATAGACAAGATTCTGAATTCGAAGGTAGAAACTTCCTATAACTTTCCATAACATCGGCCCTTTATTTAGATATGTTTTCCATGATAGCGTATTATATAAATGACCCAATTATCTGAAGAATGCAATTGGCAACGACATAATAAATATTACATTATATAGTTAATAGAGCAGTGATAAACAACCGGTTCGTTTGTGAAAAGTTTTCTTAGCAGAACCATAAAGGCTTCCCCCACATATAACGTCCGCATCCAGATGTTGCACTGATTATGAAGTGAGATACAATTCTAGTGTACGCTTCCAAGGAAGTTTTCTAATACAACAATGAACTCCAACATCTTTGAATCAGTTATGGCTATGGCATCCCAAATTTGCGGAATGCTTTGAAGCTGAAGGAACTGGATAGTGGAATGAGATGCGGAAGAGGATGTTTGGGGAGTACCAAAAGTTTCGATTCCTAGTAATCTCCTACCAGACCAAAAATGAGAAAACCGTCCAATAGGTACTTATACTTGCCAGTATTTTAGCGCGTGATATCTGCGTCCATAGTGATACAGCTCTGCCACAGAGATTTGTCATTAAAAAGGGGTTATTTTCAAAATTTGTATTTAATATATTATGGTGACTAATCGCTAAGAATAATAATTATCATTAATTACTTAGCGCCATTGATCCCTTCGGCACCGATGCATAGTCAGGAAACACGCCAAACGCTCGCCCAACATTTGCACACAGTTGACATTGTCACGTGAGAACGGGTCGCTTCTACGGCTCGTTCTTGTATTCAACAGCCCGGCTGTGGAATGATCTGCCGGCCTCTGTGTTTCCTCCATCCTACAACATGGGTCTCTTCAAGACCCAAGTTCACTCCTTCCTATCCTCCAAAAGATCCTCTTCCTAACTTATGCAATAATACTCCCATGTCGATTCTAAGAATTAAGCAAGTTCGGCTGCCTATAATAATACCGGGATGTTTCTAATTGCTCTTTTTCTTTTACTTTTGTCCCTACAATTACCTCCTTATTAAAAAATACTTGCGTAAAGCGTTTAGTATCTTAATCACAGAATCCTGATTAACATTACGTCAGTTCTATCGAGAACTCCAAACTTTTGAGTTATGTCCGGTGTCTGTGAGATTTACGCTCGAAGATTCTGGAAATACTTGTATAATTTCTTGAAAATTAGTTTCACAAAGCTACGACCTCTGCTTCTCTGTACTTCGTTACTTGTAAACTTTGATCTGGCTAACAAAACTTTTTAACCAACACTTTCTTCATGTTTTGATGTAATCAAAATATTGCGACGAATATCTAATTCTTGTTTGGGGAACGGAATTAGCAATAAGCAAACACTGTGCTTATTTTCTTTGATTTCTTGAATATGAGTATTCAGAAAATATATTTATTATCATATACATGGTGTTTCTCGCACATTTCTTCGGGATCGATTAAAAACGCATTATTTTTTTAAGCCTAAATATGAAAAAAATAAAATAAATTATATGTCTCCAGTAGACAAAGAGTTCGCGTAAACGTATTTTTACACTCCCATTTCCTAAAATAATAATTGTATTTAAAATTATTTTGTTTTATGAACGGGTTTTTACTTTAATGTACTATTTATCCCACCTTTTAGGTTGTATGCTGCTATGGTTTACACATAAACTATATAAAGACGATATAAAAAAGTTTTTTTTTATGAAGAAAGACAAATATTCCCTGGTGACGAATAACCTGACAATATTTTAAAATCTCCTACTACCATCGCAGTAAGTGGAAGATGTTGTTTGTGTCGTAATGGAGGACTTAGCCAGCCAAGGAATTGAACTCACAACGCCTGGGTGAGACCCAAACCCGATGCCAACTCAGCCACTGAGCAGTTACAGACATCCAATGGAAATTACCTCGAGCCACGCACGTAATCCACAGATAATGGTTTCGAACGAAATGCACTCATACTCGTACACGCAGATAATAGTGTACGTGTGAAGAATGGGTCTGTTGCTGTATATCTTGGTCTCCGGGTAAGAATACTCCCGGCATACCATTTATAGTTCTATAGTTCCTCTCTCCCTTGAGTGTGTCTATATGATGCGCCACTCTGAGTTCAGAGACCGTAACGCCAGCCGCCCAAGCTATTCAAATGGAAACAAGTATATAATTTCCAAAACGGACACGCTAAACGTCTCCGTGTAACTTCTAAACAAACCCCTTAAACTATCGATCGTTGTTTTAAATGTCGATCGATGACAGCATAATCCATCCATATAAGATGTTTTTGTCCGCAGCCACTCGTACGTACGTAAGGAATATCCTTATCATGCTATGGTATCTTTAAATTCCTTAGTTAAAAAGAACCTTAACGTCCAGTTAGTGTATGTTTAAAGTACGCTGATGACTTATGAGATCCTATTTTCTAGACAATCACACTTAACATATCCTTTGTCTTGTAATCTCGAATAATAAATCATCACGTAAACTTCATAGTATTTTATTATACCTTGAACCATTCTAGTAAACAGATACGAAGGTGGCTGATTCATCCCATGATACTATTTTGTGCTCTAGTGATGTTTCTCCATAGCTAGAGGTTTCTGCCAAAGGGTCCCTTATCTCCTCGTCTCGTTATACATAGGGCCAATATAAGCGTAACAATGCAACACGTGCTAATATAATTGTACTGCGTAATCCACACGAAGAAAAAGTATAGTTGGTTCGCAATACCTGTAACAAAACTAAAACGAAAATGTATGCTTTTAAATTATTTTTTTTTAAATCTCTCATAAATATCTGCAGAATTTACGCATCATGAGCGTGATGTTGGTAGGTGCTATTCTCGGATATATTTTGGTATTATAATCAATGTATTGCTTTCATAACGGCTTGCACATAATGAAATTAAACACAAATATAATGATACGCGCAACTCTTAACATTTACCATATATTGAGATGGCAACATGCTAAACTAGCGCCCTCTAGTGGCTCGAGTTGTACGAATTGGTATTTTTCTTACATTTTAATAATTTTTTTGTGAAATATATACTTAACAAATTATAGAAAGTGAAAATTTTAAAAATAACCGTGACCTGCATATGATTTTACTCCATTTTTCTTATGTACATGTATAATAATAATAATAGTTGTATGACTTGTATAGCGCCGTTTTTGTGAAAAATCACCTCAAGGGCGCTGTGATATTTAAATAGGCTAATATTATTATATTAATATTTAAAGCCCCGCTACTCGCGCACTGTCTAAATTATTTACAGAGAAAATAAAATATTTATTATAACAGCAGTACAGTCTGGAAGCATATACCCCGGGCTACTAGAGGCGGTAGTGTAGCATATTCGCAGTATTTTGACAAAGCTACGCGTGTAATCAAATATCGAAAACGTCAAATGTATGAAAAAAAAACAATTTGTTTAACTCGGGCCGCTAGAGGATGTTAGTGTAACATTTTGCCATCAAATGTCAAAAGTATTGTCACACACATAATATACTGTTTGTACGGTGCCCTGGCTTTAGCAGTATACATAGTATATATATATATATATATTTTTTTTTTTTTTATTATATATTTTTTTATTATATATTTATTTCTTGCTAAAGCAATCCCGATGAGTTTCAAAACTCATTTTAGGACGGGAGGAATTTACAATACATAAGTAGGAGATAGTACATACAATTTTACATTGACAGCAAAATATCAAAAATAGAAGTTTCACATACAGACAGAAATAATTTTATAAGGCCAAGTTAAATAGAACAACACACAAGAGAAAACATATAAGGGAACAACAAAATATACAAATATGGATTTACTGATTTTCATTTTTAAAAATCCTTAAAAAGTATTCCTTTATACCATCATTTTGGGATTTTTTATTTTTCTGGATGGTTTTGTACATATCTGGAAGCGAATTATAAAGTGTGTAGGCAATGTAGTTTAAAGATTTTATTCCATATTTTGTAGTGTGTGTTTGAGGAATGCGGATTTTATTGTTATTTCGAGTATTGTGGTTGTGGATGTCTTGATTGTAAAGTGGCTTGACGTTAGTGTGAGTTGATTGTTGAGTAATTTGTAGGATGGTGCTGGTGATTTCATACTTAGGAAGGATCGTGATTGGAAGGATACCGGAAACTGAGTAGATGTCCCTGACAATTACATAGAAAGGTTAAATAAATGACGTTGTTTCTCAATAAATAAATATATGACGTGAAAATTTTGTTAGTTGGAAATGGGTTTAAACCCCAAAACGTAATTTCCTTATATCGCATAATATTATGCTAATGAGTTATTCTACCACACTGCATGCTGTTGCATAATATTATTGCATTAATTATGGCGATTTACGAGACCAAACACGAACATTCAAAGTTTACTTGTTCATCTCGTATTAATTGGTGAATATAATTACGTGCTTTCTAATATTAGGATAAAATTAATAGATATTGACAGAAATTATGAAAATTTTATTTGTAAATAAGTTATTCAGCTGTTTGGAGTTATTTTTATTAAATCCAATACGGAGACACTAGCTCCTTAATTCTGTACCCAGAAGTCACAAATTTGTATTAATATTTTTTTGTTATTTTTTATTGTAAAATATTGATTAAATACAATGGGAACCTGTACCCGCTAAGCCACTGCATGTAGCTTGTTAGGAGGAGTTTAATTCAACAATATTATATAATAGAACAAAAATAACAATCATCATATAAATGTAGCGCAATAATAGAACAATATAGGTACATATACATGTTGTGATCAATTTACATAAGTTGGAAAAAACTTTTTAAAAATATGAAAACAGTATAACAGTTTTGTTATAGAGATTCTAAACTTCAATCACAAAATATTGATTTCAATAATTTTATAAAAAATATCAAAATATCAGCAAGTATTAAAAAAATTGAAAAAAAAAACAGTAGTACAGTGCCAGTAAGACTATGATATCCCCAATCGGTAGTGGGGACGGAAAGGAGATGGAGAACAAGAATTTGAGGAAGTACATACATAATACACAGATTTTAAACGAAAAAATATATGACGATTTCCTCCACATTCCAAAGTGAAAGATGTTTGTATTCTCTGATGGCCTACCATTCAGAAACTATTTTTTTTTAAATACCGAAAGCAATGTTTAGTAACCAGAACTGATAAGCCAATCACTTCTTGATAACCTCTCTACTTTCTTTAGCCTCAAAAAATTCCCCAAATAATAGCGATTTCTTTGTTCCACTGGCTTTGTACAGTATTGTACATATCAACTTTTTGGTACATCAATTAATGTATTTTTAAGAGAGCTTTAGAGCATAGGTTCTCAACCTTATTTTGTCCAACACCCACTTTGAGAATACGTTTTTATTCTTTTTTTTTACCTGCCCACGCCCTAACTGTGCCATCTCAACACCCCCTAATTTTCTGTGGGTCTTCTGCTGCCCCCCCTGAAAGTCTCAAACTCCCATAATCGGGCGTTATCGGATCCTATGGTTTAGAGGATCTTGAGTTGAAATTGATGATATGTTCACTATACTTGAAGGCATGATAGAATAAATTTCAAAAGGGTAATCCAAAACAGTAACATTCCGTCTGATGTAATAACAATACACTAACCCCTGTGTAAATAAAGTGACTTATTATATTTGCACTATGATGATAAGAAATAAACGAGGCGAACCGGCAGCAAGGTAAACATAAATCAACCCTTATTTAGTCCCATAAAATAGAACACTGTCACCTGTGCTCTACTCTTGATGAGCAATAATTCAGTTAATAAGACGAACTAGCTGCAAACACCTCCAACCCTTAGCAGCGTGGGTACAACCTTCGACCCCCATTAGATTACATTCCATAACAGCCTGCCACCGCGATACAAAGCTCCGCATTATAACTGTACGAGAAGTTGTTCATTGTAAAACGATGACAGTAATTATTAGATTTATCTTAAGTTTGTTTACTAATAAATTGTCGTAATATTCAGTAAAATGTGACAATATTTTACAACTGTAAATGTGAACAATTACCAATGAAGTTATTTCAAACAGAGTTGAAGAACCATGATTTTTTTTCAAAACAAGGCGTTTTAATAAAAATAACAAAGGATTACAATTTCCCTGTTTCTGTTTTTAAGGTTCTTTGATCATGAGTCATAATAAAGAATAACCTTCAATTAATTTATTTTTTTCACGTGTAGATTTTAAGTAAAGTCAAATGAAAGTGTCATCTTTTTAACTTAAATCTATTAAATACAAATGATCCTATCATAATAAATTACTAAAATTGCATAGATGGCGCTACTAGGGAAGTGATCGTTCAACAGAAAATAAAGTACTCTTGTATCGACCACTTTTTTGTAAAGTTAAATGGAAAGCAATCTGTTGGAGCAGCCGCAGACGTGAGTTCAATCTCCGCATGTATATGTGATTATAATATAGCTGATCACCACACGACGGCTGTAAATATTCACTTCAACTATATAGAACAGGGAAACTCTAACAAAACTCATAACATAACGATTATATCACAAAAACATATCGATAATAATATTCAACTATTGGAAATCACTTCTAGAGGTAAAAGACTGTTTTATTATTTGATAAAAAATTAAAACTTATTTTGATGACTTGTATAAAAATAGCACAATTGTGATAAGTAAAAATCTAAAACACGGCCTTTTGCCAAAAATGATTGGATATCTAATGATTCATTGAATAAGACAAACTACAAAAAAGTAGTTCATCGCGATCAAATTTGATCGTGACTTTTATCGTGATCAAATTTGAATATCTTGAAACATCCCAAAATTCCACTTACTAGTCTCTCTCCCCCACTTTCTTGAATCAATTATATATGGAATCACCTTTTAAGAATTCACTCCACAAAGAACAATATACTATTCCCAATAAAGGACTCCATTGAAATGCTCAAGTATCGGGGCTCTATAGAAACCCGAGTAAATCTGGCTTTCAAGAAACTGGTCGTCTTGTATAGGGCTAGCAGATTATTCTATAGTGACCAACTGTAATCCGATATAAATCACAAGTACGTCCAACAGTTGAATTTGGAAGTCGTCTCTGGGCTGGAGCTCCCGAATTCATGTTAAACCTGTTTGATTCTATGCAAAGGAGGGCGGTTCGTCTGATTGACAATACGTTGCTAACAGACCGATTGCCATCATCTCTAATGCACAGACGCAATGTAGGTATTCTTAACCTGTTTTGCAGATATTTCAATGGACCCTGCTCGAAGAAGCCAGCAGCGTTGATCCCCTCCGCACCGGTGCACGTGCGTGAAACTCGACGGACACAAACGGAACATTCGTTCACAGTTAATGTTGGCTTCATGAGAACGGGTCGATTCGCAAACTCGTTTTTGTGTAAATCGGCTCATATGTGGAACGAGCTGCCGGCATCTGTTTTTCCTCGTACATTTAACAAATCCCTTCCTACATCTCCCTGCTTAACTCGCCTCACAACGTTGCCCAACCAGGTAGCGATAGAGTCCTCCTGTATTTATCTGTATAGATAGAGGATCTCCTGTGAAGTGTCACATAAATAAAAAAAATAAAGTATATACTCGTATATGTATACGAAATCGAGAACCCGGTGAGTATTATATATAATTTTTTTTTAAAATTTAATGTAAATCAAATTTAATAATGTTATTAAGTTCTGCGAGTAGTTTTAGTTATTTATTATTGTGACAGCTGTTTCGGCGTTTAAGGTCATTTTCGAACTGCGGTTAATTCACATTGTGACGACTTGTTACTAAATAAAAAAAAAATTAAAAAATTTATATTTAAAAATAAAATACAGTTATACGAATTAAACACAAAAACAATTAATAATTATAAATAATACTTACCGGACTTATTAAATACAATTGGTTACTACCGAAAGCCATTAGAAGAAATATAATTTCCATCTGCTGGATTGTCCCTTGCGATCTAAATATGTATAAAAAATGACAAAGAGGCGGTTGCCTCTAAAACATGTCTTAACAATACATTCTTCCTTGAGACCAATGTAACATCCTCTATAATTCTTCATTGCCTGATACAAAGCTCCCCAAGATGTCACGCAGCAATTCGTTGACGTAGGGTGGTTGGGATAAGCGATTTGTCAAACTCTATTCGCAGCTGGAAATGTATATTTAGTGTCTGTGTCACATAACGTAGATTACTCGGAGCGAGGGGAAAAACTGGATCCCAGCTCGGCTGAATGATAAGTAGGCAACTTAATACACTGAGACAATATAAAATGCACCAATTGCTACAAGGACAAACATACAAGTGAGTACTTTTCAGACATTTATTTTCATTACAGCAATTGTGAATAAAAATATCATTTCAAACTCTTTTTGATGTGTTCATATACAAACTACTTAACTATAATAGAAAATCTTTGCGCTTAAGTAGCAAAAACTTTCGAACTATTAAATTTGACTTCGTAAAATTGGCCTTGCTTTATTGCCAGAAATTACCTAACAATTTTCTCTTTAATTTTAACTTAATTTACAAAACTAGTTAAAAATTATTTTGTATTCACCACTTTATTAACATACACATATCCACATGTTTCGAAAGCGATGCTTTCTTCATAAGAAATATATAGAGTACTAAAAAATAATTATGTCAAGTATAGGCAAATGATAAACATAGAACACAATAATGCAAGAATAGACGAATTACAAACATAAACAAAAATCGATTAAGGTAGGTAAGTAATCAATCAAAAATGTTAATAAATAATGATTATAAAAGTTGAATAACAAATTTACATGAGAAATTAAGAAAAAAATATTTTTATTACATACAAAAAATAGCTATTTAAAAAAAATGATGATTAATTAAATTTAATTCACTATTAACGCTTTCTCTGATTTCTAAAACTTCAAATTTGTCTAATTGTAAACCGGTTGTATTAGTATTTGATTGGTTTGTCAATGGGTTCTTAAAACAGTTCACATTTTAAATTTAAGATAGGTGCGTGTATATCATATTATTATAAAAAAAACATATTTACAAAAAAATTTAAATACATAAAAAGGTTACAAAATATAAGAAAAATCGAAACCAAAAATGGCATAAAAAATATAGAGAAAATCAGAAAAAAAAAGAGAAAAGAAAGAAAAAACTTTTAATACAAAAATCTTTTTCACACAACCATTTTTTTCAGTATACATCTCTTTCGGAAAATTAGTTCGCAATTTTTTATTCAATTGGGAAACATGTTATAAACTTTTGGGACACGGTATTTTAAGGATTTTTGACCGTATTTAATTATGTACGAGTATCTGGGAATTAGAAGTCCATCGTTTGCAGTTAGTTTTATGTTATGATCACGTACCACTATTTTGTTATATTCAGATTGAGATGTATGCGAATTCACAATTTTAAACCACAATATACCATGAACAGAGAAAAAATTCACAGAATTGTATAGCAATGATTTAGATACATTATGTCTTTGTTCATATTCAGCTTTGCTCAAGAGCAATTTGACTATGAAATATTGTACATTTTTAACTAAAGTAAGACTTGTTTTTCTTGAATGCCTCCATGAAGTCATTCCATATCTTATAAAGGATTCCTCCAAGAATAGATAGATAAGGATTCCACCAACGATAGATAGAAAAGGATTCCATCAATGATAGATAGATAAAGATTCCACTAATGATAGATAGATAAGGATTCCACCAATGATAGATAGATAAGGATTCCATCAATGATAGATAGATAAAGATTCCACTAATGATAGATAGATAAGGATTCTACCAATGATAGATAGATAAGGATTACACCAACGATAGATAGATAAGGATTCCACCAACGATAGGTAGATAAGGATTCCACCAACGATAGATGAAGGTCTATTTCGGTATACAGTGAATATGATCTCCCATTCTTCCCAGGTACAGATATAATAAGTTCAAATGAAGCGATATATTGTCAACAGTATAGTACTCGAGCGAAACCGGGTTGTAAAATCATAATAAAACAGTCAAATACTATTTTGTGATAACCATATATATTCCGCATGTAAAAATCGTGTAAGTTGAATACCGTTTCATAAAAACTATGATATTATAATTAATAGCTGTCGTGTTTTAACGCGTTAAAGTTTATACGATTAAAGTACACCCTCAAACCCAACTAAAAGCTTCAAAATTGACTTTATTCTCCAGAAGAGCTTTAAAAAATCCATGACTTCAAATATTTTATTTACACCCCGAGATTAAAGCAGGTTTACGTGCGTTATTTGACTCGTACAGGTTTAATAGCTCAGATTCAGCTCCAGACTCTATACACCACATCCACACGGTGGGGGATTTGACGAACTCATTTCACCCTTTGTGACTTATTGTTGTTTGCCGGGGGTTAATAAACGTGACTTTACTGTCTCAGTCATACGAGATTAATTTTAGCCCGTTATGTGGGAATGCTCAAATTTGCTCTTTTGAACATTTGTGAAAAGAATATGAACTAAAAAAAATAAAAAAAACTGAAAATTTCAGAATAACTATTTGAAGCGTATAAACCTCATTGTCATATATTTTAAATCATTGGAGACAATATTAACAACTCCCAAATAGAAAAGAAAAATATAACGGTAGCAGGTGGGATTCGAACCCGGGACCTCATAGTACATCCGGTTCCAACATACCCCAATCCATGCTGTCATTTTTATCGGTATCATTCTTCGACTTTAGTTTAGTTTTCATAGAGCGCAGGTCCCAAATAGACCATGAGGTCCTGGGTTCGATTCCCAACATCTACCGTTATCTTTTTCTTTTCTGTATCTTTCCGGTTTCGTGTTTCGGCTTGGAAGTTGTTAATATTATCTTCAATGATTAAAAATAAATATATATTTAAGATGAAAGGTTGGTTACAGATATTAAAAAAAATATTGTTGGTATATAAAATGTTAGAGAATTTATCAGTATGGATATATAATAATATCTATGTAAAAGTAAAATCTTTACTTTATGAAAACTTTTATTAAGAGCAGCAAAGAAAATATGTCTGTCGTCATTAAGTAGGCATAGCTTAGCTGTTTAGATTTTTAAGGTCAAGGCAACTATTTTTTACTAACTACATCATTTCAATCATGAGCTATGGAGCTTTTCTAAATTATGGAGGAAAATTGCTAAATTTAGCTAATAAAAAGGGCCAGACTCCAAATTGCTTATTCCTTTTTTTTAATGTTTAAAAAAAAGGAATAACTTGTAACTTGTAACGAAAGCTCTTGTTTGTGGTTTTATGAGAGCTACAAAATATGTTCTTATTTTCAATCTATCAAAAAGTCCAACAACCAACCTGCTTATATTTTTACTGTGAACGTTCAGAAGCGTTGAAAAATACACTACATTTTTACGATAAATTCAATAGAGCAAGAGAATAATACGTTTAATATCCCAGACACATAAATTGGAGACAAGCGTAACAGTAAATATAATATGACTCGATCTTAGAAACAATTACGAATTACTTGAATCCGCTTGGTGAAACATTGGCATATTATCTATTATCTTCCACAGTCTCTTGGACATCCATAGTCCCCGAGTGTCAGATCCCGTCGCGACCCAAATCATCGGTTTATCAAGATATCTGATGTCCTGTGACTGCCGGGTCAGGACTGTAAGGACTCCCTTAAACAAAGACACTGAGGGGGAAATTGTATACTCTCTGGCCAGATATGTATCTCCTTTAAAGGTAATAAAAGCAAATGGATCCTGTTTAACGGCAGTCGTTTTGAGTTCTCATTCTACGGGAAGAAATTGCTTCAATGTTGATCTAATTAAAGGTATTCGTGCGCATGTGTTGAGAAGGTTCATTTAATTGTCATTGGATTATTCGCCATCTTATTTTTTCTGGGTTGAAGTTGTTAAAATCGTTTTAAATTATATCGTCTTACTTAAAAACTCTGATTTTTTTGACCTTTGAATGCTTTTAGAAATAATTAATCGGTAAAGTAACAACTAAAATTTATTACACTATGATCAAACTAAGTAAATACTATATAATACAATGAATTACAAAGACATTACCATGTAAGTATACAGGATGTTAAGAAATGTACCCGATTTACTATTACCAGTGGTTCTGACCTTATTTGGAGTAAAAAAATTTAAGAAAATTTTGGTCTCCAGAGCTTTTTTTGTTGTTTTTAAATTCACCGGAAACACAATAAATCAGAATGCATTGCAATCAGAACACTTGGGGTCAAGGCGAAGGGTTGAAAGGTCACTTAGCTCAGTGACCAATATAAAATGTGAATGAAAAATTTGGTTCCATTCAATAAATTTAAAAAATGATAAATGTCACCGGATCACAAAATTTCACATTTTTTACTCAAAATTGAGTCAAGAATCACTAATTATGCTAATTCTAGAAAACTAGTAAGCACTATTGAAAGTTTATACGAATAGGATAACAATGTTGTTAAGGGGTTCCAAAAAATTGATAAAAATCCTGCCAGGTACCCAAAAGGACAAAACAAGAATTATTTGATTACAAAAGGTTTGACCTACTTGATTTCTATCACCTGTACAAAACATGTTTCTTTATCATTGTTCACTGTGTACAAAAATGGTGAAAATGGCCTTCAAAACTCCCTATCCTCGACCTCGTCTGATGTTATTGACTATAGAGAGAAAGGGAGCACTGTTGCATAAGTACTAACTCTACCATTTATCGCAGCGAGAATTTAATAAAAACAACGAGTATTTTGCTATTCCGCGTGACATTTCCACCTTCCTAGAGCATTTGTCAAGTAGTCGGTAAGTATGACCTTCCAGATCGATTTTACTAACTCCCCCCACCCCTTGTGACAGGCTCAAGCACCCTCATGAATAATTCACAGGGTTCCCACCCCACGACATGTTATCAGACACATTTCAAAGGGGTGAATTGGAACGCCCATGCCTTATTTGCAGAGGATATACAAAATATTCCTTACCCATATATTTCAGACACATAATACATAACTTTAGCACTGTCTCGGTGAAGTAGATTCAATAATATTTCGAGAAATGAGTTAAATTTACACGCTGTACCCACGTTTCATACCGACGCGTGCCAACTGAATTCACCGTAGTGTGTGAACGTTAAAGATAAATATTAATTCAATACCGAGAGCAAATCGTTTAAATCACGTCTAGGATTAATGTATGTTTTATGTTTGCCGGTCTAAAAGATTTGGAATTGAAACTTTGATGAATTTGGCGAACAGTTTGTGAGATGTTTCAACCGCAGTTGGATTAACAGGCAGAGAAACAGAGAGATCACATAATTTAATATAATTAGCGTGTGGTTTTGATGCTTGGATTATTCCAAATATAGTTAAAGACTAAAAACAAAGCCTTTACTATAAAGTTTTCAACAAATATTCTACCATCATTAAGATAAATACATTTCCTCCTTATTTACGTAAATCAGTGAATATCGCCTACTTTCCTTGTACCTACCTGACAAAACTTTCCTGGTAATTTGGCAACCATCTGTCAGTAAACCAATTCGAAGTATTTTAATTAATTGTCAAAGCGTAAGTATGCCGACATCAAGAGGGTATTTTCACTGCTTCTTTTTTAATATAAAAAAAAATACGATAAATTTGGCATTTTTAAATTTATTTTCGTGTTGAAGAATAAATTTCCTAAACGATTTAAAATATTCCCTTTATGATTTGCCGCCAAAACGGAATGTTCGTTTTTGTCCGTGGCGTTAGCGACGTCACGCCAACCAACGTCGGTGACAGCCGTCTTACCAGCTATTAGCGTTTTCCACATCATGATGAAGTTGTAGTCAATTCGAACCGCTTTGGAATGTACGGTTTTAGATCGTTTTTAAAATAAACAATCATTAATGAAAATATTAAAATTACACATTTAATTAATACAAGGAATATAATCATAAAATAAACTTTCAATCTTCCACACATTTTTAACGCTACCCATAATTTGTGAAAATGGCCCATTCCGGATTTATTTTAAACATTGACAGTTATTTGATTGAAAATATGGAAGTGATACTTTTTTAGATATTTTTTATTTATTTTTTCTTCACAATTAAAATGTATTGTTTTGCGTACAATTATTAATTTCACAAGGACTATGCCTTTATCGAGGTTAAGAATTTCACAATTTAATAGAAATAACACAAAATAAACAATAGTCATTATCAAATAAGAGTTAAGTAAATACATAATAATACAAATTAAAAATAATAATGATAAAGAAAGGAAATTTCTTGAACAAAGATGAGCTTAACTTAACAAAGTTTTGAGAGATGAATAAAATGTAAACATTCATTATGTCATTAGTTCATAAAATGTTAATAGTGTGAATAAAAGAAGAAAAATATACAAATATATATGTATTATAGAAAAAGTATTGCCAGGTATAAAACTTTGTAACTGACTATTTTGTTTGTTCAAAACGCGATACGTCTAATTAAAATAAACCAACAAAGGAAAATAATAGCAAAGCATTTTTTGTCGGACAGTTTAAGTAAGTACCTTGTTAGTCACCAATTGTAATACTTATAACTTACTTTTCGATTTAAGGGCCAGTACTCAAAAATTACCCGAAATATTACTTTACCCCAGCACCACAAACGATTTATCTTTAAATGAAAATGTGTTAAGTGTAAAAAGACAAAAAATATGAAACTGTAGTTTTTAGATTCGTTTAACTACATCAAAAAATATTGAAAAAGAGCAGTTTGAAAAGCAGC
>JAHDVE020011713.1:0-16517 GCA_022606495.2 Halesus radiatus
GAGAAGGAGAAGGTGAAGGAGAAGGAGAAGGAGAAGGAGAAGGAGAAGGAGAAGGAGAAGGAGAGGGAGAAGGGGAAGAGGAAGATGGGGAAATACCTGGCTATTCAGATCTGGTCACCAAACACTTTCTGTGTATTGTATTTGTAATCAGATTGTGATCCCGCCGCAGATGTATATCGTCTGTGTTTTTTTATGCTTAAATATTTACTTATGTGCTCAGTGCATCGACAGTCAAATAAGAGGCTTGTGCAGAAATAAGGATCAATGGTAAGTCTTTGGATCCCATCTTACTCTTCCTATTTTACCCCTGAGCAAGTCAATTATAATTATTTATATTGTGATAATAATAATAATAATAATAATAGTTGGATGATTTGTATAGCGCCGTTTTTGTGAAAAATCACCTCAAGGGCGCTGAACTAACTATACTTTATGAACCAGCGCCCCACAATTATTCTCAAAATATGATAAAATTTCTTATTCCTCTAGTCTTAACAAGTTATTTCCTCAGTTACGAATATCACATCTTCCTAGTACCTCTGTTGAACAACGTTGTAATGCCAGTAAAGTCGTTATATTGTGTTAAAATCACATTAGATTGTAGTAAGTAGGTAAACCAAACCGAGCGACCGCTTAGTCACATATGTATGATGCAAACGCACAGTTTCAAAATAGCGACTTTATTTATTTATGCATATTACAAGCCAATTTCTGGATACATAAAAATTTCGATATTTTTTCAGCTAAATAAACACAGAGAATATTTTGATGTAAGCACACATTCTCCTGAGAGATCTCATTTCTACAGCATTCAGTCTACTTTCATCCTTCCTCTACCAATTCCATGCCTCACTGCCATACATCAGGGTTGGTATCAGCACTCCATTGTGGAATGCTAGCTTCACTTCTTTGGACAACTTTTTGTTTGCGCCAACCGCGTTCAGTCCTCAGATAATGGAGTTTCCTGCATTCACCCTTCTTTCAATATCCCTATCGGTCTTTCCATCTCTCGTAAACATACTTCCCAAATACACATATTCATCGACCTGATCCAAGTATTCATCATTCGCAACTATATTGCACACTGTTTTCGTACTCTCTCTTTCAAACACCATTTACTTTAGACTTACTTACATTCACCATCAGTTCATTCTTCATACATACTTCATTCATCCTAGATACGAGGGACTGTAGATCTTCCGTACTGTTACTAATCAGCACCGCATCATCAGCATACAACAGGCGACGTATTTGCAGATTACTCATTTTCACTAACTTTATTATTATTATATTTAATGTTTAAAAATATATTACAATTAGGTTTAAAACAAGAAATAACATCAATATTAGAAACACTAGATCTCAGAATCAAAAATACATAAAACAAAAACAACATTTGGACAAAAAAACTTCTTATACTATGGTACTAAATTCTACAACAAAATCCCACTCTCCTTTTAAAATCACCACAACCACAATAAATTTAAAAATCAAATAAAACACTGGTTAGATCTGAAATATAAAATATATTAACACTAAATAAACACCGAAACCACTCAACTGCACTACACCTCACTTTAGAATTATTTTAAAAAATTTCATCGAGCACATCAATTCAATATAATGTAATTTAATATATTGTAAATGAAATCCCAGCGAGGATATCATTATTTGTTATAAAAAAAAGGAAATAATAAAACATTATCATTATTATAAGCTTCAATAAGCTATTTCAAAGTTGAACATATAATGAACGTTCCCACTTCCAGCGCAAACCTCTTCGAATAGAATAAAAGAAATTGCTAAAAATATACTCTGCATATCATCTTTGAAATCTCTTTGCGGAACTTTTACAATTTAAGCTCAGGTGTAGCTCGTTCTACGGAGAACTCTCTTGTGCCGTAATTGGCTCTAAATAACACTTGTAAAAAGTGATATAAAGGAACGGAAATGTGGGGAACGGAACGGAAATAAATTTGGGGAACTCCGTGGAAAGAATTCAAGGAATATTTCGACACTCGATGATTGATTGAAGGATATCCCTTTCAAAATGTGCACATTCGAATTTCAGATATTTCAGAACTCTAGAAGAATAATTACCGATCTTATATGAACACAACGAAGAGTCGGATCTGTTATCAAGTATCCGGAGCCAGTTACGGCATTCCCAAATGGATTATGTCATGAGGCTAAACAAAGCGGGGAAGGGGGATGAGATAGGGAAAAGCGAGGTTGGGAATATCTGGCTATTCAGATATGTTCACCAAATATTAAACTATTTCAAGCTGAGTTTCGATTCTAAATGATGGTCTTTCACCAGGCCGTTTTTTCCAAATTTTCAATTGGTCAATCTCTCGGCACCGATCAGCTAAGTGTTTCGCTCGCCTGTTTCCAAGCATTTATTATCGATGATCATCCTAAGGGTGCTCGCCAACTTTCATAGACGATAAAATGACATCAAAGTAAAAAAAAACTTTTATTGTTAAATTAACATAGACCAGTTAATACTGTATTTATTATGAATACACACCATTTTTTTAAATGGTGACCCGACAATTGGTCCCCCGACAGTTTGCCCCTTTACAGTTTGCTCCCCGACAGTTGATCCCCCGACAGTTGATCCCTCCGACAGTTGATGCCCTAGAGGATTATTTCTGCTGTACGTCCTCATATGTAAGGTAAGTGTGCAGAGAGGATATGCGGCCTTATAACAAAAGTCGATATACTTATATCTGTAGGCGTATTGAGTGGAAATCCAATAAATATAATATTTTACTAACAATAATGCCAAGACTCCGAAGGAGTATGCAGTGACGATATACGGCCGAATAACAAAATACGATATTTTCTTCAAATGCTTTATAACTTTGTGGCATCATTATTAATTATATAATTGAAAATACACTTTGTATATACCACTTTACTTAAAATATATAAATATTTCTACATGTTTCGATAGCAATGCTATCATCTTCAGGAATAAATGAATACTAAAAAATAATTTCAAGTATAGAAAAATGATAAAAAATTTAAAACAATAATTTAAGAATATGCAAAATATGAGCATAAACAAAAATGAATTAAAGTAGGTAAGTAACAGATCAAAAATGTTATATAATAATACATTTAAATTAGAAATATAAATAAAAATTATTATTATTAATATTAATATGAAAATAAATTTAAGAGATAGCTATTTTTAAAAATATTTGATTATTTATTAAATTTAATTCGCTATTAACACTTTTTCTTATTTCGAAAAATTCAAATTTATCTAATTGTAAATCAGTTGTATTTGTATGTAAAACTTTTAAACCTTTATTTATATCAAACGACTGATTGGTTTCTAAAATATGATTTGCAAATTCAGAATAGTTGTTATTATTTAAACATCTTAGGTGTTAATACGATATACTTACATATGAAGTCGGCGTAAGGTAAACATTATAAATGAGGACGTACAGCAGAAATGATCCTTTATGGGAATTGAATTGATTTTGGAATTGTCGGAGGGATCAACTCTCGGAGGAATCAACTATGGGGGGGATCAACTGTCGGGGGGTCAACTGTCGGGGGATCAACTATCATGGAACCGTTTTAAACACTGTAATACGTAAACCAACATTTTATATTTTACAAACGTATGTTTAAGAAAACACGTATACTTTGCTAATGCCGCGGAATTACATATTCGTTTGGTACATTTGACGTTTCTGCTTCGCCTCCGTCGGACATGGATAACAAAAACAAGCCAAAACGTAGCTTAAAGTAGAATAAATTAGGTTCTCTTTAATTTTATTTTAAACGCAGACAAAACATGTTTTTGACATTCGAATACGGTTAAATAAATCTTTGTTATAATAAATATTTCAGAAATAATTCGCGAAAAATAGTTTACGAACCGAATGACGTTTGACATTTCTCTGTCACTTTTTAACTCTGTTGACAGTTTTTATAACCAGTCCTTTGTTGAACGAAGCTTAATTGACCGTAAATTAGATCGTTACTTAATCGAGGGTTGCGTTGGGAAGGGCGTACTTGTTCATTTGAGCAGTGTTGAGGCCACTGACGACAGAATTTATAGACTAGCCTTAACGTACCATTTCGACAGCTGGAGACAAAGGTCACATGACAACCATTTTATGCAACAGCCTGGTTCACTGCCCTCCACGTTTGTGTCGCGTGGTTTTGACTGCGGTAAGCAAATATAAAATATTTATAAAAGAGTCAAACTAAATACAAAAAATATGATTTTATAAATAAACCGAACAGTTTGGCTTATTTCCTGTTATAATTAAATTGGCGGCATGCCTAGCTCGCCCCTCGCACACCCTATTTCGGTTTCTTCCCCTTATGTATTGGGATATCTCCATGTATTATTTTCACTGCGCTTCTACCTATCCTCATATTATCACGGACAATCAAACAGATTTTCTGCTTTATAGTTATGATTAATTCAATATGGAGGAGTGCATTTAATCACTGATGTAAGAATCAATAGACTTGCCCTAAGTACGATTTCGACGGGTGGACGCAAATTCACTGCAGTCCACGTTTGTTTCGCGTGATTTTGACTGCGGTAAATAAATTTGTAATTACACAACATTTATATAAAGGTAAAAATAAATACTATATTAATATATTTGATTTTTGAAAATAAGCCGAACCTTTTTGCTTGGTTGCTGTTGTACTTAAATTAGCTAGATTAGTATTTGATCTGTGATAATAATGCTGAACTGAACAAAAAATCAATTGAAGTGAGATCTATTATAGCGATATGATAGAAAACAGATGTTTCCAATTTACGTAAGCAATCTCTTTAGTGATCGTCTGTCTTTCTAAACAATAACGTCGGATTGCAAGTCGGGTTCCAAGGTGGCAGAGGTTACAAAATCAATTACTTAGCAGAAATAAAGGCGTAACAGACAAAGATCATGGATACCCTGTCCAGAGAAACTATTTGGCTCGGGGAGGAAGCTGTGAAAAGGGTCGTAGGCTCTAGACTGTAGTTTATAGGTTCTAGGACTCTTAAAGGAAAGCAGAGATGATATCAATTGAAGGGCCAGACTTAACGATAAGCTCAAATAGCGACGACGACCCCAATCGATCCGAAGTATGATACCGATAAAATTGAGGGGGTGAAATGGGGTAGACGTAGCTCAGTTGGCATAGAACGCAAGTCCCGGATAGATCATGAAGTCCTGGGTTCGAATCCCAGCTGCTACCGTTATCTTTTTCGTTTGTGTGTTTGATTCAGTATCGTGATCCGATTTGAGAGTTGTTAACATTATGTTCAATGATTAAAAATATATTAAAATGACGTTTACAAGCTTCAATAAGTTATTCCAAAAAAAAAAATATTAATCCTAGATTTGCAGAAAAAGTCAACGGGTGTCCCATATAAATAAAAATTGAATTGGTGTATCCGAGACACTATCTAAAGATTACAAATAAATTCGGGCAGAATCTTGTAGTTATAAAAAGGTAACAGCCAAAAATTATATGGGAATTAATTTAGGATAGTATTAACAGTTCTTAGAAGTCGAAGTATGATACCGATAAAAATGGCGGGATGGATTGGAGTAGCCGTAGCTCAGTTGGCATAGATCGCAGGTCCCAGATAGACCATGAGATCCTGAGTTCGAATCCCGACTGCTACCGTTATCTATTTCTTTTCTGTGTCTTTTCGGTTTACTGTTTCGATTTGGGAGTTGTTAATATTTTCTTCGATGATTAAAAGTGATATTAGTAATATTATAAATATAGGTATTAATGTAATATATTTATATTAAAAAGGGAATATTTTGTTTTAACCACTATTTAATATATAAATATCAACATGTTTCGGAAACAAAGCTTCCATAATCAGGATACACAGTATACTGAGAAGTAATGACAATAACAGTAATTATAATTTTTTTAAATTAACCACCAAGTGATTTTAGATTTATTGAAGAAGTACTTGGTGCTTTCGACATTGAAAATCATGTTTATCAGTTTTGTTATTTTAATTAAAAAATCAAATTTAAAAATGTTATTATTAAGTTCTGCAAGTATTTTTAGCTTTAATTATTGTGGCAGCTGTTTCGGCGTTCAAGGCCATTTTCAAACTGCGGTTAATTCACATTGCGCCGACTTATTTACATGTTTTTATTTACTCCAACCCAATTCTAATTTGAACCGGTGTTTAAAATAATTATTTATTATCGGTAAAACCGATTTAGTTAGAAAATAAATAAAATTTTCTATTCTGTGATGTTTTTACATTTATAACGTGTTTTCACCATATTTAAATGATAATGTTTTCTTAATTGCTTTATTTAACTGTGTTATATTGTTTTGGTAATGTGAACATACTGAGGAGTGGTGAATAAATAATTTTCCTTACTTTATTAATTAATTAACAAAGTTATATTAGGATCATTCGTTCGTTTATTAATTTTTATTTGTTCAAGTAAATTTAATCGAAGACCCTTTCTTTCTATATGGAAGGTTTAGGGTCGTTGTTGTCAAGCGGGACGTGATTATTCAGTAAGAGATGTTCTGCGAATTTATTTGACTTACAATAAAATTTAAAAAAAAATTTAATGGAATTCTACGAATTAAACGCAGAAACAATTAATGTTTGGTGTTGGTAAAAAACTTAAATGTTTGATTTCTGAAAACAGCGATTTCAGAGATAACGCCTTTTCCATTATACCACCTATATATAACTTGAATAACGTCCCTATTTAATTAATGAATACTCTATTTTTATTTTTGTAATTATCTATCCCGCCTATAGTATTAGGGCCACAAATTTGTAAAGCTTTTAGTATCATCAAAGGTAAATCCGGTTCTGATAAAGGCTGCCTCAACGTGGATTGAACGTAAACAAAGGATTTTGGTCCATTCATGCGTCAAAGCAAAGAGTTTGCAAACTTCTGTTAAATTACCGTATTCAAAAGCAATCAAAGAGATGCGCATGCAAGAAACAACCTTATTACCGGTTACCTTTAATTAATTAATAGTTCTTACAATTTTCTTATAAATACAATGTTTTCATACTTGTAAAGCAAAATCTTAACCATGGAGCCGAAAATATATGTGAAAATTTATCTGTGTGATATCTGGTACCCCTAGCACGAACACATCGGTGAATAAATAATCGGGGATGCTGTAGGGAGGGTCTTTTGAGGAGGACAGGAAGGATATTGAAGTGTTTCAGGAATCCATGTTGTAGGAAGGAGGAAATACAGAGGTCCGCATTCATTCACAGCCGAGCTGTTGAACATAAGAACTTGTTAATTAATTGCTTTGTATTTAATTCGTAGAACTCCATTTAATTTTTTTTATTTAATGTAAATCAAATATAATAATTTTATTGTTAAGTTCTCCAATAATTTTAGTTTTATAATTGTGATAGCTGTTTCGGCGTTCAAAAAAAAATAAAAAAGAACTTGTCGTAGAAGCGACCCGTTCTCTTATGACAAATGTCATAAGAGAACGGGTCGCGTGTTTCCCGACTGTGCACCGGTGCCGAAGAGATCAATGATGCTTTAAGATAGATGAATCTATCAAACGGACCGCCCGCTTCTGCACATATTTTGAGGCTCCTCTGGTGGATGCTAAATTCTACAGTGACTTGCGATTTGTATAGGGTCAGCAGTTGTCTACTATAAAAAGTACCTGCGTGCCCTGCATACTACGCACAGCTTCTGATTATATCGATAATGTCGACTAAATTAAGGATATTTAGTCGACATGGACTGTTTGTTCGTATGTCGCGCTCGGTTACAAGTTGCCGACATTATTGAGTCTTAGTCAGTATAAAAACTCTTATTTGAATTTGAATTCATGAATCAACGCACTGAACAATACTTTAAAAAAAACTAGATTAGTACGAACTTTCATAACACGTGTTTTAAATATTAAAAATGGCGTTAATGCCGATTTATTACGACGTCAAATGTGACAGAAGTTGAAACACCTGGATCACTAACGTCAGCATTGACAGACTTGCCCTTATACGATGTCGATGGCTGGAGGCAAAGGTCACGTGACACACATTTTGGCCCCACCTTTGGTGTACTAACGTCCACGATTGTTTTGCGTGATTTTGAGTCCGGTAAGCAAATTACAGAATACTTATAAAAAGGGTCTAACTAAATGCTCTAACAAAATATTCAGTTTTGTAAACAAGCCGAACCTTTTTACTTAGTAGCTGTTTTACTTAAATTAATGGCACGTGTACCTCGCTCCCGCCCCTCCCATTCTGGAATATTCCACTTGTGTATTAGGGCATCCCTATATATTATTTGCTCTGTGACCTGGATCTTATTAAAGCTGTGATAAATATTCATAGCGTAGTGTAACTTTTGAGTGGAATTGTAAAATCACAATAATTCAAATATTATGAATGAATTATTAACACCTTTGCAAAGCCTTGAATGCGAGTAAATTTCACCAATGGCAAACATTCCAGATTTGCGTATTTACAAGTTAGGAAATAAAATAAAATAAGAGTTTGATGTTTTATTCACGAAATGGCCGTATTTCTTGTGAGCACGACAGCGACTATGAAAAGCTTTCCGAATATTGAAAATGTGGCAAATAATGGACGTTACGTGTTCTAAAGAGACAAAGGCACGCGACAAACAAATGAAAATCACATTTTTTGTTTTTCTTCCGCGTGCCTGCAATATGTATTACACATACTCTGCGATATTGCGAGACTTTTTTCAAGATATTACGGATATCTGTGCTTACTAGGAATACTGTATCATATATAGATATTTATATATAATCAGATGGAGTTATACCATGGAACCGACCATCGCTCGGCTACGACGCGATACTGCACGGACTATCTAAGCGGCTATGCAATGAAAGCTTAGTCCGAACCATACCTATAGTTTTCTTTAAATTGACACCCCATCTAATGTGTGAGTGAACTCTGATTCTACGTAACGTTATAAGAAATGTTAATATGCATACAACTTCTTCCCCTTGTCGAACTTAGGTCGGGGACCCCAAGCCGCCTCCAGGCGTCCCTGACCTGCGCTAAGTCAGCGGCATCCGTCCATAGTAAGCGCAGCTTCTCCTAACACAACCTCCGAATTCGCTTTTCCTATCTGTGTCGTAAACGGCACTCAGAATTCGGTATTCTGGCATTCTTAATACGTGTCAAAGTCACCTCAGTTGCGACTTTTCTATGAAGAGTAGCAGTGGTTCGATGTTTAACTCCTCCCGGAACAACGAGCTTCTTCTTCGATCTCATTTTGTGAATCTTGATACTTCTTTCAAAAATCTCATTTCGCAGCTTAGACCCTAAAGAAATGTGTATATATGACAATATGGAAATAATAAAACCATACTAACCATAAGTAATACAAACAAGAAAGATGTGCTATGAACCATCATTATTATGAAACCGCCAGTACAACGCATATCGCTAACATAGTTCACCTATACCAGTAAAAATGGCATCTACGCACAATGTCATACCGCCTTTGTATCTACCTACACACCAAACGCATAACTTGTAGTTTGATCGTAGCTCGGCGACAGTTGGCACGCTTCCGCGCCTTATCTTACGGCTTGGATTCTTGGACTCGCAAGTCTCAGGAGACTGAAAAGGTCAACTCGTAAAATAACCATATGGGA
This sequence comes from Halesus radiatus, assembly GCA_022606495.2. NCBI lineage: Eukaryota > Metazoa > Arthropoda > Insecta > Trichoptera > Limnephilidae > Halesus > Halesus radiatus. The sequence continues at coordinate 9,646 of JAHDVE020011713.1, forward strand.
TATAAAATACGCAACTCGAACTTCGTATTTTATTTGAAAACTTTGAATGTCTTCTACATTGAACGATTACCTCGAACAATTATATTGAAATATTGTTCTTAAACTTTTACGGGGTGTTAATAACTTGGATGTAAAAGCTGACCTTCGGTTCATATGGAAAGTTTAAATTAAAGAAGTTAGATGGGTTTTCCACCGCTACGTGAGATAAATTAAGTACACGAGTTTGTGTCACCATAAAGTTAGATTCACATTCGAGCAAACAGAACGTGTGAAACTCATTAAACCACAGTAAACACTTTGCGGTGAGCTTCCTGTGGTTCAGATGATAGAAGGACAAAACAGTCATAGTGAGTAACTCACCATAGATAAAAAAAAATCCAAGTGAGATGGGCTATGAACCATTATTAGTATGAAACCGCGCGCACCCAAGTTTCGCCGATATGGTTTACCCATGCTACTAGAAAGAACGAGACGAGAGTATTACAGACGAAAATGAAATTCCGCATAGTAATGATAATAAGAAATTACACTTGCAATTTACAGAAATAAACGGAATGCAACTTTAAAAAATATAAATGCTAAATCCAGCCCTGATGGCTTAACTGGCAATAATATACAAGGTGCTCAGCCTATTATTGGAAATCATTTTTTTAGCATTATTAATCATTTAGAACGGAAGTCTTCCCTCAGCATGGAAAACATCGACAGAAATACCAATTCCCAAATTAAATAACACAAATAGATATGAAGAATTTAGATCCAATGTTACCCAAATATGAATAAATGCTGAAAATAGTTGCAAAAGAGCAATTAACTAGTAATATAGAAGAAAATAATATATTGTGTGATGAACAATCTGGATTTAAAAGCAGAAATTCTTTTGAAACGGCAGTAAATATTATCATAAATGAATGGAAAGAGGAAATTGACGAAAATAAATAAATAATAGAAATGTTAATGGATTTCAAAATAGCCTTCGAAACTATAATCATGAAAAACCTAATTAAAATGGTTTGAAAAATACTTAAGTAACAGGCTGCAAGTCACAAAAGTGAATATGTGCACATCAGAACCATTAATAAATAAACCGGGAGTGCCACAGGGGTCCGTACTAGGACCACTTTTATTCATCATTTACATAAATGATATTATTATTAAGATTATTTGCAGATAATATGCTTATTTATATCACAGGTAAGGATTATGAAAGCATACCTGAGAAAATCAATGGTGATCTTAACAATGTATCCAAATGACTGAAAATTAACAAACTTATACTCAACATCTCAAAAACGTATACGATCATTGGTAACCGAAAGTACGATGAACGAGATCAATGGATGGTGAAAACTAAAAAATATACCGGAAACCATCTACATTTTTTACTGCTAACAAGCTCAGGAATCGCTGGTGAAAGTCTATAAGGTAGGGTTTGTGGGGTTCAAATGCACTGTATGATGATCCAATTTGTACATATAAATATATATGTCTATTAACACACATAAAATTAATTTTAGTATTTCGGGTTTCAGATTCAACGATCTTAATCGCTCGCCCACCGGAGGTCGTCAAATCTTAATTGTATAAATATATATTTTTTTGTAAATTTCAAAAGAAAAACAAACATTCCCGGGTTACGAATAACCTGACAATATTTGAAAATCTCCTACTACACAGTAAGAAGAAAATGTTGCTTGTTGGTGGAGGACTTAGATAGTCATAGAATTGAACTCACGATGCCTGGGTGACAGACCAAATAAAAAAATTGTATATTTTAAACATTATCTATAAAATAGCGAAATATTTCCTATCACTCCTGGAACTTCAGTTATCAATGTTGAGTAAATGGTTTTGTTTGAATAATTATTTGATAATCTTCATCGCTTCGTAACTTTATGGTAAACCTATTACATAACTTAGTTATTTCGTGGTAACACGTATCTTTGGTAACGAACTTCTTTGTCTTGTTTTGTCGATTGGAATTAATTAATTTGTAAAAGATCCCTCTGCAGAGATATAAAGTTTTGGACCTTGCGACCGCTTACAGAAGCGAACTCAGCAATCCGACTTTGCAATATTCCCAACTTCTTTTAGAAATTTGCAACATCATTTGAGAGTTTTTAGAAGTTCATTATTTTAGAATTATAAGAAACACTTTTCAGTTAGGTGCAAATTTTAAATAGTATGCTATAACTTTCGTTGTGATTCAGTAGATCTTGCTGATGTAAACTTTTCAAAGCGCCGGTAGAAATTTTATTTTTATTTTTTACTAGCTGATGTGTACCCGTTACAAAGTTATGATTTTTTGCTTATCGTTTGGGTGTCAATATTGATTTGACAGTGAAATTAATGTATCGTGGCGACTATTACCAATCTCTAAACAAATAAACATTATTTTTATAAACAATAATTATTAGCCTGAAACACTCATCCAAATTGAAAAAAACCTTTCCGAGCAAAGATAAATGTCGTCCATAGAGCATCTGACCGGCAATCAGAAGGGTGCAGGTTCGTGTCCTGTCGGCGACATTTATCTTTGCTCGGAAAGGTTTTTTTCAATTTGGATGAGTGTTTCAGGCTAATAATTATTGTTTATAAAAATAATTGTTACCCTTTGCGCTATGCACAAAAATCTTGTCTTAAGTTTTTAAGAACTTCAGTTTATCAATTAATAAATAAACATTAATTTGAAATTTTTATTTCATTCCAAACATTTTTTAAATATTCTACCCAAACAAACCCCTTTCTTTTGAATATGTAATCTGTGGCTAACCAGAGTGGTATATCTATGGTCTAACGTCAATACAACATGGCGGGTTCAATGTATTTCATACTAATTTTAAGACGTCATAGAAACAGTTTTACATATTGGATTTCATTCAAACTATTCTCTAAACCTTCCCGACACTAATGAGAATAAACTGTGCTATTTTCAGCGCAACTGGTCGGGTAATGTTCGAGAAAATATAGGACACACATACAACATTACATTAATTTTAATATATTGAGATAGATATATTTTCACGAGAATTTACAAAAATAGAGAATTGAAAGGAAGATTTTATATTATAGTACGCCAATATATACAGCCCGCAATTTTCATCATCAGTTGACGGTCTCTGTGGCTGAATGGTTACGATCCTCGGCTACGAATCCGGAGGTCGCGGACTCAAAAACCCGGCGTGCGCAAGTAAATTTTGTTTGATTGAATTGTTTTCGTTTCACAATTTATTAATTAAAAATAATATGTAATATATTTGCGTCACGTACCAGAATGGTAGATACGTTCAGTATACCCCAGTTGAAAGGCCACCATTCAGAATTGAAACGTTGCTTGAAATGGGTTTAGCCGTGTTTTGTGACAAGATCGGAAAAGCCAGGTACTTCCCCATCTTCCTCTACCTATCCCCCAATGCCTTTAGCCTCACAACGTAGCCCAATTAGGAATGCCATAGTCCTGACTCCAGACGGTTGGGAGCAGTTGGGACTCTTGTGTGAAATCTTATAATTCACAAGATTCCGGCGGAACCGCTCGTGCGGTGATCTTCTCGCGTATGTGACGCATGTTTGGGGGCGATGAATGGAACGTTACGGTGAGATTCAAACGGTCTCGCTGGACAAAAATATATATAAGTAGATAAAGGTGAACAAAGTTATTGTAGTGAACAAAAGAAATGTTTGTTTATTTTACAGCAATACGCACTCGGCACAGATAACAAAAACAAAGGAAGACATGGCATATAAGCGTGCATGGGATATTCGAAATGTAATCATTTGATAGAATTCCCTAGACAATTGATCCAACATTCATAGATTATCAGTTGATGTCGATCGACATTTCCCTTTTGTAGAATTTTCTCTCCGAATGTTTATTTTACCTGGAGAACAAAAGAATCCAGATTGGAAAATGAAGCTTTTTCTTTTCTTTCTTTAAAGATTAATGGATTGATTTTTTTTCATAGAATTTAATATCCGTTCAATTGAAAGTTGGAAAAGTTTTTTTTTTACTATCTGCTTAGTATTTTATAGAAAAATCTGATAAAGTATACTTGAATGTTAATTTAAATCAGTAAGAAAAATACAAAGTTTAAACGAAAAAATGTGAACGTTCATTTAAAAAACGTAGAATCGTAAATCAATCAACCTTTTTTAATTCTGAATTAAAAAGTATTTTTTCCGAAATCCTTTATGACACCGTGAATTAGAAGCATCATAACATGACGGATCCATCTCCAAGTGGGGTAGGGCTTTGAAGGTATTTGAAAGAGGGAGGTTGGGGGTGCCAGGCTAATCGGATCTGATCACTGAACACGGACTTATTTAACGCAACGAGCAAAGTTTCCTTTCTGAATTGTGGACTTTCATCAGGGTGACATTAAGTACAAAAACAAACCTCATTATTTTGTACATTTAAATCATCAAAGCTCAATTTTTATTAAGTTAAATTTTTAACTTCACTCGGTATTTAGGAAAATAATTTCACTCGGGGCCTATGTCTTCTTTGGGTATGCTGTAGGGTGGGTCTTTTAAAGGAAGGTAAGGCAGTCGCGTGCATTCCATATAGGCACATTTGCACTGCTTACCTTACCTTACTCGCATACAAAATAGTGGTGATACTAAAATGTATAAAATAATTTTAAAAAATCAATCCAAACTTTCAAAAATACACGCAAAGTTCCAGATATGAATTGCAGCGCAGCGCACTCCAAACTGACCGCCCTACTCTATGTGTCAAAAGCAGGAACTAAGGAAACAAAATGACGGGGATGTCAAATTCAAATATTGACTGTATTCTACTCTACTCATCTGTATTCCACTGATAATGTCTAATTATTTCTGTACTTTAAGTTAGTTTTAAGAACGATAGTGAATTTCACGGATGTGTCTAAACCAGTAGCGCAGTAATAAAATTAAGTAACAAAAGTACATAGGTGGATAAAACTATTCAAACAAAATGTCTAGAAATTGATAGTGAATGTCCAAGAAATATTTAATAATCACATTGATAAATAGTAAACTAAAATGATCAGTTTTGTTTTGATAAATTTTTAAAATCTCAAATGAATACACAAACATCCTGTATGTTGTCATTACCAGAATAGTAGATAATGCGGGAAAGGGTGGTGTTTTCTTGGAAGATTTCTTGGAATTAGAGGAAGTAGGATTCAAATGGAATTTCGAAGCATACATAAATGTCGATCACAATGCCTTTGAGAAATCATATCCAATACCTGTAGATAGAACATATATTTTGTTTGATCGAGGTTCGCAAATACATACTCTGCCACTCGCTGGGGGTATTTGAAAAATGTATAAAATAATATTACGCAAAATTTTAGGGATTTTTCCATCTATGTCTTTTTAGGAGAAAATTAGAATACATAGGATTGTTTGAATATTCTATTTGAATCACTACTTACTATACGATTGTGTAAACTTAACTTCAAACTATAAAAATAGTAGTATGGAAAGACTTCGTGTACAGTATAATAACGCCTTCCGCATAATGTTTGGCCTCCCCAGATACTGCAGCGCTTCCAGTATGTTCACGGAGAGGCGAGTTTCCGGTTTTGCAGCCCTTATAAGATCCAGAGCGGCTGGAAGGAGGGAAATAATAAACAACTCCAGGAATATTCACAACATGGAGGCCCGCCTCAGTCCAGCCTCCAGCATCGACGCATACTGGAGAAAGATATTGGCCCCTCACTATTTAAATGCCGCAGCACCTTAAAGGCGTTGTTTGATGTACTTATTATTAATTTTTTTTTAAATTTTATTTTATATGTGATCTACCTACTGCCTTTTTTTATAAATATATTTTTACATGTATATTTTGTATGGAATGTGTGGGACTGCAGTAACCACCCATATACCGGAATAAACATTTATTTATTTTATTATTATCTGCCAGTCGGCATACATCTGAATATAACAAAATAGTGGTTCACAACCGAAAATAAATAGGTCAAAGAACCTCGGAATAAATACTATGTCACAAAAAATTACAACATGTTACCAAGTTTATCAAAAATTTGAACAATATTTCAGAATTTGAGAATTTCAAATGTATTCTGAAAAAAAAACGGTTATGTGAAAAACATTTTTTGTACTATTTATTTACTTTTTCTTTCGTTTTTTCATATTTTCATTATAATTTTTATATTTTACGGTAGCTGATGTGTACCCGGCCTTGCTCAGGATTTTTTATTTTTTTATAAAGTGATGAAGTTATGTATTCATGTTTGTCGTTTGGGTGCCATAATTGATTTGACAATGAAAGTAATGTCTTGTGACGACTATAACTATCTCTAAACAATGAAACATTCATTTGAAATTAAATATATATCTAAATAATAAAGTCGTTAAGTAGATACTTAATTGTGTTTACAATTTTGAAAATATGATACCCAAACACACATGTATATAAATTATACTGGTGTATATAAATTATACTGGTGTATATAAATTATACTTATATAAATTATACTGGTGTATATAAATTATACTGATGTATATAAATTATACTGGTGTATATAAATTATACTGATGTATGTAAATTATACTGGTGTATATAAATTATACTGGTGTATATAAATTATACTGATGTATATAAATTATACTGATGTATATAAATTATACTGGCGTATATAAATTATACTAATGTACATAAATTGTGCTGTTTAAATAGCATTTGAAATAATATATATATTGCCGTTCATAGGACAAGAGTTTGAGCCTAAACCCTTACATATAGAAAGAAAGGGTCTAAGATTAAATTTACTTGAACAATTAGAAATTAATAAACGAATAAATGATCCTAATATAACATTAATTAAAAGGATAATTATTTATTATTATTCTCCGCTTCTCAG
>JAHDVE020011714.1:0-12306 GCA_022606495.2 Halesus radiatus
CAACTATTATTAAAAGTATATATTCTTAAATAATAAATAGTTATAATTTAACATATAAAAAAAGAAAAGCCCGTGTTAGCACGGGCCCCCCCACACTAGTAAAATATAAATAACTAAATGCGAAAGTTTACCAAGCAAGAAATAAAATAATTAAAGCCTAAGAAATTTAATTAGAAAGAAATAAAAAAAAAGTTACACTCTGTTCAAAAAACATAAAGCGTACAAATAATTCGAGTATGTCTTTTGCTTTTCAGTGAGGATAACGAGCTTCTCTGAGCTTCTTTTCCTTTCTCTGAGCGACCTCTAGCCTTTCTTTCTCACGTTGTGCTCGGCTGACATCTCGTATTCTCCTGTAGACGATGTCCTCCCTCCAGTTGCTATCGGACGGAAGTAGACAAGGGTCATATTCCAACTTATATCCAATCTAACTATCCAGGTTCATATATCTCTTGCCATCAGCGAAAAGTTCTTTATTCCAAGTACCAGAAATCTTGCATATATTGTCACGCAGAATTTAGCTGGTGTAAGGACCTTCTCTTCGCTTCTTGGCCATGAAATTTTCGATGAACTTAGGGTCAACTTCCTGAACCCTGCCTTCGAAGTAGTCGGAAGGTGTTGATTATTTTTTGGAAGAGCTAAAAAATCCTTTTTTGTTGGGATCAAATACCAGTTCGGTGAAGATGGAGTGTTTTTTGGACCAAAAATATGCTGTAGTTAATTAAAAATATATATACGATAAATAATAAAAAAATATTGATTACATTTTCCAACAAGGTTGAATTTGCGATCTCCATAAGTGAGTCCTGTAATTTATCCTCCAGGAGTGATGAAATTTATATCCGTCCCATCATCAAACTGAATGCAGTAAACACCGTCAGTCGTCCCACAACCAGAATTCATGTGCAGCTCAACCTTTGATTCGAGGCTTCCCGCGATCGTGTAGCCCCTCCCGATCATTTGAAAAGAAGCAATTGGTGGATGGTGACTGATCTGTTCGAAGTAAACTGGACAGCCATGGATCCAACCTTGGAAGGTTTCCCCCAATATTGGGTTGAACGGCTTCTCCATATTCAGGTAGAGAGCTGAGTTCGTAAGCGCGAAGGCCACACAATGCTTCAGTTTTTCGACGGGGTTTGCTTCTTTAACAGCCCTTTAAAGGTATAATGGCCCATAAGTCATCCCGAAAGCAAGTCTCTCCAAATTGCTTTCTGTTGAAAATATATCGACAGGAAGACTAATGTTAAGAACACTTTTTCCTGAAAGTAAGTTTTTACCAATCTTAGTTAGAATAAACTTGAGCACTCCCTTTTGTTCGTCAATCTTTTTCTGATTCACGAAGATTATCCCTCCAGTTTTGTCGAACACCCACTCCCCTTTCCATATGGCGTGGCCGTTAATTACTTCTTGTAGCTTGGTTGGTGGGTTGGATATTGGTGACATTGAATACTTTGCGCTGAGGTAAGCATTCGAAATAACAACAAAACCGTCCTTATCGAAAACGTAAGGGATTTCCAATATTGGAGAGATATCGTTTGAAGGGTCCAGTTCACCAATTTCAACAGTATCTTTTGTAATTTTTTGTTATGGTCTTCGAATTGTATTATTATTATTATTATTATTCTGTAGTTGCTAGATTGACTTTCGACTAAAAGGATTAACACTCTTATCATTGAGGCCTTTTCCTTCTGGAAAGCCCTCTTTCTGATTTCTTTACTGTAATTTGTTGTTCTCCAGTTCATTGAGATTGGTAAACTTGTTCATATCAGCTTTTCTAGATTGTAAATTCATGGTTTTTCTATGTACTCTTTCCTCCTCGATAGCGATGTTGCTATCATTCTTTGAGAGATCCCACTAGAGATCGAATAAATTGAATTACGCTTTGGTAAATGTCTTTTGGAGAAGATACCCTGGTAGATTTAAATATCCTTTAATATAAGTCATGGTGAGGTTGTGGTCTTGATTGGCGTTGAGATAACCTTCGTTTTTTATCTCAATATCTGCGACTATTGAAATCTTTCCGTTTTTCGGAGCCATGACGCACCACACGATCGTCTGTGATCCTCTCACAATGGTTAGAAAAGGAGGATAGTTAATGTTTTCTATGCTCTTGTCGACCATATACAAACATTCATCTTTTTTAAACAGGTGCCTGACAAATACAAAGTCTCTTGGTCTATAAATCTTGCTATAAGGTTTATGTTTAAGATAGATGATAGCTGTATTTTCGGATTTAATCATTGTCTTCAGCTCGCACGACTCAATGGCTGTATTCCACTTTTCGTACGTTTCAATGCAAGCGATGGGCTGGATGAGGGAAGACTGGGATATACCTTCGACTGTCAATGTGAATTTATATTTTTGTAGGTTTTCGGAGTGCCTTAGTATTCGTGCCTGTCCTTGGTTCTACACTAGAGTGTAAAATTCCTAACTGTTTATGTTTTCTAACTAAAAATCCGGCAAAATTTGATGAAACACATTAATATTTTTCTTTCTGGTCTGCATTGCCAAGTCTGTTGTCGCTTCGCTGTTCTCAATTTCTTGGTACTATGTGGCATTGCTACTCTTTACCAAACTAGTAGTTATTATCTAGCTATAGAGCGGTGGCTCTCTCACAGCGAATCCTTAAATTAAAGCATCCTTTGAATGTGATAAGGGGGTTATAGATTTCTAGGGGGGTGTACTCTTGAAGTCGAGGATTTGCTTATGTGGCTTTCGGTCAAAGCTGTCACTTCTATTTCGAGTGATCCCACTCCCTTAGGACTCTTCTGTTTTAAAGTGAATAGTCGATCTATCGGTCCTCGACCCACTATTCATATCTAACATATGGCGATTATGTTGAGAAGCCGAACTTGACATACTCATCGAATCGTTATAATCCTCGGTCATCATTCGGGAAAGACTTTAATCGAGTGCTTTCCCTGACTTTAGATTATATATACTTGCATCCAATCCGAGGTCTCTTAGTATTCGACTTCTCTCCATTTCGATGATACCGTGTTTTACTGCTTGAAACCAGTCGGCGAACAATTTTGGGTCTTTGAAGCCTATATGCACTGTTCTGGACTTTTAGTGTGGTTTTGAATTAATCGCCTCAAGCACGAAGCAGTGATATTATTTATTCTTGGACTCTCTCATTAAATAATTATTGAGATCGTATACTTTGACTTTCTCGTTCTTTTCCGAGTAGATCCTGTTTTTATTTTTATCGAGCCTGAGGAGTTTACGTTTCCACATCTTGAGATTGAAGCTGCGGGTGTACCCTTCGAAAGTCGTTAACTCTCCTGTTGCTTTAGGCTCGCGAAAAGTTTATTCCCTTATCTATTTGATAAATCTCACGGTGCGATTGTACATTTACAGTTTTTCCATGCTGCTAGTTTACTGGTAGGCTGCCAGAAATTCTTCAGAGAAGACATTCTTTTTCTTTTTGTATTTGGATTATTTCTTGGAAGCTTTATCGAATTCAGACCGGATCATGACTTCCTGGTAATCAAAGAATGAGTCGAGAAAGTCTTTGAGTCCCATTTTCGATCTTTATTCTTACATTCTGACGAACTCTTGGTACATACTGATTCTTTCTGATCCTTTCGAAATCATCTATTTTCCTATAAGAATTAGTATATATTTTCTTTATTTTCTGTTGTTATTATTGTAACTATTACAATAATAATAATAATACTTTGTTTTTTTAAATTAGGTTGGGTTTCCCTTGGCGAGTCGTCACTTTTCGCTCAAAACTAACAATTTATCTATCTATAAAAAGGCTTGTAGGGTTATCGCTAAAATTTTAAATATTCGAGGATTAACTTTTACTATTTGTCTGGTTTTCTTCAATTAGTACCTTACTGTCATTTCTATATTCGAGAACAAACATAAAAACTGAGGTTAGACAATTTGAACGATTTGAAACATTGTTAGAAAAAAAAGACAATATAGGAATATAAAGATAATAATTTCCTACTTACTTTTTTAGAATCCCTAATTCTAATTAATTCTGGCTTTAAAAACTATTTATATTAAATATGTATGAACCGATAACTGTTAGGGAAAAATACCGATAAACATACCACCGAAGATAATTTTTATTGGAGTAATACAAAAATATTTATTATTAATACATCAATTTAGATAAAATAAACAATAGGCTATGTAGTAGCAAGGATACCTTAGCTCCAGATAATAAAACCCTTCGCCGCCTGCATATTTTACAACAAACAGTACCATCTTGACGCGATCGAGTTTCCTCAAAGAAAATGATACCTATTAGTTGAAGATGCGATCTCTCTCTACCCACATCATCCGAAGAAACGATAGCAAATACTCAACACATAATAATCATTATAATCATATTAATTTGGAATTCGATCAAAGAGGAAAGACCATTAAAAACACAGGTAAAGTTCAATATTTTAAGGCTTCCATCCATCCATATTTTACTCATAGCAATTCATTAGTCTAACCATATTAGAGTTGAGGGAAAATCAGAAAGAATACGTTATTTTTTAGGAAGCATACCGCAGCAAAAGCTACACGATCAACTGTGCTGGCAAATTGTTCCCTCTAAACATTAGGATTCAATCAAGTGTAATAAAAACCTTTGTCTATCTTTCTACCACTTCCATTCTGCCAAGCGATAGTACTTTTGAAAAGCGCTTCACTATTGATGGAATTCGGCTCATTAGAGTGTCTAACCCTTGTCTCTAGATGCATATTACCCTTGACATCGGTAATCATAAGAACATTCACAATACTGATATTTTGATTGATGTCATGTGCTGGTTCACCAACAAAAGATCACATAGTGTATTATTGAATAAAACGACTTCAAGTTCAACAAACCCGAAGAGTCAGAGATAAAAACTGGCGGAAAAAGCAAAAGTCTAGAAAATGATCGAAGCAGCTAGAGGATCTGCCTTGGCACTGAGGCGATAGAGACTCATGAAGGGAAGGCTTGACTTTGTGTCATATAATAAAACTCACCTGCATTAACAGATCAGCCACAAGTACTAATCTAAAGATTGCCTCGAAAAGACCAAAATTATTCAGTTTGAGAAAGAAAAAGCCTTATACATAAAGCATATTTCGAAAATCGACAAGTCTTTTCCAGAAAAGCTGAAGTTTGTAAAACAATTATTTGGGGTGCAACAGGCTCAGAGGGTACGATATTTTTCAATGTTCATCCTGCTTGTCGGATTGACCAAAGAGGTAGCTAAAAGGGGATACTCCTACGGGGAAACCCTCTTGAAGCAGAGAAGAATAGATCTAATCTGCAAAGTATTTATCCGAAAGTTGAAAATGAGAATGCGCAGAAAATACCAATTTCATACTAAAGTCAATATAACAATTTTACAGAGTCTCGCCCTGACTGGACGGATCTCTCTGATGCCAATCAGCAATAAAGTTAACAAAATCGTTAAAAACGCGATATCAAGACATTGTTTTGCGGAGATCTTGAGGCTATCCTATCAATCGGCCTCAGAATACCGGAATAAGGTAATGTTATTACAGTCATATATTAAAAGAAGGCGTGCCAGCCGAATCCATGGCTTTTCAGTCATGCATGAAAGAGCGTTAGATAAAGTGATGGACAATGAGCGAAATGGAGCATAAAGTTAAGGTATGGTCACTAAGCAACACTTATAAACGTAAAATGCCAGCCTTAAACTTAACAGCAAATTGTATGCGCGTTATGTTAAGGAATGCTTAAATATCTACAAGCATAAATTACGGATGCAGAAAGGAACAGCAGGATAGGGAAGGAAGGACAGTAATGTAGAGCGTGGATTGAAGATAATGAATTCTTTGACAAAACAGAAAGGTGACTTCCAATAGCAGATATTTATCACTGCATAAAGTAGGAAATCGTTAGAGAAAGTCATCTACAATTTTTATGCAAATAGCGGAATTCTTATGAAATTGGTTGAGGCAGTAAAAGTTACTAAACTTAAAAATATATCTCTAAAAGGTGTCGAAGAATCTACTTCGTGATCAATTAAATACTAATTACTATTTAAAAATAAATAAAAAAATAATAACAATAAAGAAATATTTTTTTTTTAAATTAAAGTTATAACTTATAAACATTTTACATATTTTATATGCATAAAAGATTGTGAGATATAGTGAACAATTATTCTATTTAGGACTTTCAATTATTATGGAATTATTATTCTAAAATTGAATAAAAAGAAAAAAAATCCGATAACATATATAAAATAATAGGCAAAATATTTATATTTTTTAATATACGCATATCACAACAGTATTATATATAACAAACCTTGCGAAACGAAATAAAAAAATAGTCAAACAAACTATACGCATTTGATACCCTTTGTAGTTACTTCACCAAGAATGAACAGACTTTAATAAACCTCTCCATTTTTCGCCAACTAGGTTCCTGAGTTAAATGCGATCAAAAGGTACATCATATTGGCTAACCATGTGCATATATATTAGTGTTGCTTATCCTGCGATAATACCCCCTCGTACAGATTCAATAACCACTCGATTATAAGCCTAGAACTGATCAGCAAAATCTAAAAAGACCTGTTAAAGAAATACTCATCTGAAGATTATTCCATCGAGAGATATCTACAGTTATTTAGCGATGCGAAAGAATCTTACAAAGTCATTATTCTTATCATCTAAGGTATTATTATATATACACATCATTTTTTATTTTTTATTTTTTCTTCACGAAGATTTATATACCCTTTGCTACCCCGCATATAATCTATAGAGATTGAATCCGATTTAAAATTTGCCAGCCTCGATTTTGTAGCCGAGCCTTTCAAAAAAATCCACTCCTTTTTCATTAATCTCGTGAACATCATCCTCGATGCTTTTGCCAACATCTATTCCCAATATAAGCAAAAACTCAACGAGTAGTAATACTACAAATGCCTCTCCGAGAACAAGGAGGCCAAACAGTCCAGGGTCACACATACTATCGGCGTAATCGATGAGGACGAAATTAACAAGCTCAAAAAGTTAGAGTACGAAAATCGCGAAAAGTTTGCATTTTTCCTCAATTCAGGTGAGGATAAAGAGACCGAATACCTGAAAGAGTTGGATAAAGTATTGGAGAATCGCGAGGTCGGGGATCGGTATAAGATTCCCACTACTTCCCATTAAATTTTTACTCTCAAAGAAAAAATGGAAGACATGATCCACTTCGCCGACTTCGTGTCGATAGAAACTAATAAAATTCGGACAGAAGAATTCACCAACATCGACGTCTTCAAGCTCAAAAGATCCCTCATCGATGACTTAACAAAAAAGATCTTCAAAAGCTTTGAGAATGCCTTTAAGTCTAAATACGTGAAGAAGGTGAAATAGAGTGCGAAAATTATTGCACAAGAACTCGTTGAGTCCTAACGGCGAAATATGAAAAGCCAAGAGGTACAGACCAACGAACATCATGCCTCTTCTGGTAACACTGAACATCTTCTCAGACAGTTGTAAGCTAAATCCAAAGCAAATATAGAGCTCATTCATAAGCTATAATAAACAAAGAGGACATTGCGAGATACATAGAATATGCGGAGCCTCATCGAAGAAGACATGAGGAAAATGGAAAAATCGAAAAAGAGCGAATTGTAAAGCTATACCTCTCTCGAGAGCGAGTACACTTACTACAAAGCCAAATCATTCCAAGTAGAGCAGGAGCTACGTTCCCTCATAAACAAGAAGGACGCGAAAATCAACGAGTACAAAGAGATCATAGACACTAAGCTCAAAGTAACCAAAGCAAATTAGTTTGTCCAAACTATATCCTCTTGTGGAGGCGAATATCCAGAAGAACGAGAAACACAGACAGACGAGGTCGGGGACTTTGATCTGCTGATTTCGAGATTCAAGGAGAAGCAGGAAGCGCTCTCCAAAATCAATAGCAATAAGGATAAGAAGATATTCAAACTCTCCACTGACAACAAAATAATGAAGCATTGTTTAATGGACATGTTCGACCAGCTGGAAATTCCATACTCAATCCAGAATGAGTAGGATTTCGTCAGATGTGTAGAGATCATCGATGGCAACGTTGTTGTCAGAGCTATCCAATAAGTATTCAAGTATAGGCTCTAAGCATTCAAGGCGGCCAATATCGAGGTTACCGAGTCGGAGGTCGAGAGTAGAAAGTCTGAGGGCAATATTGGAGATTTATAAAAGATCAAGAAGCAACAGATCGTTTAGCGAAGAAGAGCTCCAAAACGCCTGACGACTCTGGAGCACCCACAAACAACAAACTCCATTTCCTCCATTGCCGAAGCTTTCAAACCGAAACTCGAACCGAAACATCAGAACTCAAGTAGTAATAATAAATATGCATAGAAGCTATAGAAATCTTCATACTTCTCCAAGATGAAGAAAGAACGTACTAATAATAATCTTATGGGCAAGAAAGTTGTGGCGGGAACACGCAGTGTAAAGACAAAAAATATTGAAACCCAAACCGATAGGTAGGTAACAGGTGAAATGAAGTAAATTGGTTGTCAGGCTAGTTTGAATATGCCACCGATCCGGACAACCAAACCAGTTTTGCCCACCAGGCTAAGGACGAGTTAAAATAAAGATGAACGGTTTGGTCTCGAGTTCGGTTTAGAAAAAGAATTGACGACGCAACGTCAGAATACTGTCAGAAGGGCTCCATCAGCCAAAAGATCGAATAGAAGAAGAATCGTCCAAGTCTCGTTCGAAAATCTTGGCGACCTTACCAATTAATGTAAAAAATATTAACTTTAATAACTATAAACTCCTTCTTTGAATAATCTATTACTGTTTGCAAAGTCAAAAGAAGTGAACGACCTATTCGCAAGCGTGAAGAAGTATTGGCTAAACTTATCTTACAATCTCTGAACACAAATAAGATAACGTCCACAGAAGAAATTGAGAAATAAAATATCATTGCTGAGAAACTCAAAATGTTTCGAATTATGCGTACCTAAGAGTATTAATGATCAGAACGATTAGCACTACACTACTGTAAAGTTAACTTTAAGGTCAATGATGTAAAATAAATGATGTAAATTAAAAATATGTATTTTTCAAACCCAATTAATTTTGATAATTCAAGAAGCACTAAAATTAATAATAAATTATAACCCACTTAAATCGTTAATAGCCTTTAGAGGAAAAATAGGCATCTAAAAAATACAACTCATCCAAGCCGATTGAACTAAATCGGAAAATATTTTGCATACTAAAAACATATGATTCTAAAAAATGTTAATTTCCATAAAGTTCACATTACTTTCTTAGAAAGGCCTGAAAATATTAACCATTAAAAAACATATGCGCAATGCAGGTATTTTATTGGATTCTTATTCTTATTTTAGAATAAAAAAAATGAGCCTGACTAAATATTTTATGAGCCATAGTATTATAATTATGAGCCAAGGTTGAAAAGAACCATTAAATTCAGGAAACTATACCAACATAACAGATTATAGTCGATACTCAAATTCATTATTTTTTCTTAATAAAAATCTATTCACTTCTATATTTTGTACAACAATCACAACATAGTCATCAAAATATTCATTAATAAAAACTAACTGAAACTATTTTCTATCAATAATTCCATTGATTATAATCAATTCTGTTTATATAACTTCCATTATTAACTTAATTATTATTATTATTAATAATCAATAAATTTTAAAACAAAACACTCATCCAACTTCGAAACTCCCTCGTAGTAAACAATGTCTAAAACTTATGATCCTTATCCTCGATACAATTCCGTAAGAAAGCATTTGCCCCATCAACAGCAAAAAAAACTCGTTCTTCTTATTATTTATAGGCCGGACTAAAAAAAGATAATGACATGGAATCAACTGAGATATGTCTTCAGCCACCAACAAAAGCTCCCCCAACTCCTGAAGACATTATCAAATATAGGAAATCTTTCAAAGAACGTAGCGGAGTCACAATCGTAAAAATTATTTTGCATATATACGTCTTTTATACCTTATTACCATATTTCTCTATAGCCTCATTATGGAACTGCAAATGACCCATTACCTCATCCAACTCATATATATGGTTTGCCGACCTAAAAGTCTGAAAAAGTCGGGTAAATCTTTGTGGCCAGCCACAAAACTGGAATTACAGGGTTTATTAACTAAATTAAGGAGTCGAAATATGGTTCGTCCATTAGGGAGCCGCTTGCTCAAACTATCAATAGAAACTACAATCTTCCGGACGTCATTAAGAATGACGGCGATTTCAGTTACGGAAAGCCGACCGATCAGAATCAGTTTTCTGCGAAGGAGACATTATGTCCTGACGAATATATGGACGAAATAGATAAAGTCAAGAAGATGTACCTTAAGTCTCACGGATCATATGAACCAGGGCAACAAAAAAACCGGGAATTCAAATGGAATGTTGACCCAACTGATTTTAGGTTTGGGAAAATTTAGAAAAATCCTGTCGACAAAGAAATTTATAAGGTCATGCACCCAGAAACACAGCCAGACACCTTCAATCCGACAAAATTCGTTCAGACTAACTTTAACGATTTTGTAAATCTGAAAGAAGATAAACTTGGAAAACCTAGAAATCTAGGCCAAAACAAAGATCTTCCTGCAGATTTTGTCTTTGGAGTGAGGCACGAGCCGAACGAGTGGGATGCAGGAAAGTGTTTAACTGGCGAGGCAACCTTTAAGGATGTGGAGACCGACCAAGACATTGGTCGAGCAACACGGCCTGGTTTTAGAAACCAGCCCAAGGCTGGCGACGAAGCAAGAGTATACGGTGTTCCATCAATCAGAACAGATATTCAAAAACCAAAGAATGCCAGTGTGGCGGATCCAAATGTAATATTAAAAATTAATATATTCAATATAAATCTATCTACATCATTCGAATATTGATTGAGTATAGAACTATGGATAATAAAGCAGAGCAGTAGAACTACTATTCCCTTCGTCGTATAGGGACCTGGGGATTTCAGAAGAGGACTTTGACTTGAGGAGAGACAAAATCGAAATTAAGTAAATCTTCGAGAAAATTGGATTCGTTTACAAGAGGGGCAAGTTCTAAGCGATGTTTGCCCAGGCCAAAGAATATTAAAATACTATTTTGGACCGGGTTTCATGTAGATCATTTTTGCGAGCAGTCCAGGAACTTGACCGAGTCGAATGATTTTTTATGTCGATTGCTTTAAAGAGAAATCAATTCAGCATTTAAAAAAATATATATATCGATATATATATATAATATCTCAATATTTAATCTTTTTTCTAAATTATAACAGGGAATAAGATATTTTATATTTTATTTTTAAAAAATACTCAATTAAAGAAAAAAGAAAAAAGAAAAAAGAAAAAATAAACCCATTAATTTAATGTTATATTCATAAATTATGCTTGTATCTAATTGTAAAGCTAATTTTTAACATCAAACATGTGCTTTGTCTGACTGATGTCACAGCGTTGATACCAACAAATATTAGTTAACAAAAACACAACAATTAACTTGATTTTCTCTGAGATATCCTAAAATTCTACGTATATATAATATATCTAATTCTTTTTGTTTTCTAAAAAATAATTATAAATATAAACATATACATATATATAATGTACCTTGTTTAAAATTAAGATTTGGCACCTTAAAAAAAATCAACATAATATCCCTTTTTTTGAAAGACTATTATAATTATTATAATCATTAGAAATTTGCAACAAAAAAAAACAATATAAAAATTCGAGGATACTAAACACATCTTAAAAATACGAATACACGACTCCCTCAAAATGTCCAAAAGAATTATCAAGAAGAGGGTCTTCGCAGATGATATCGTCTTGATCGACCATTCGGACGAACCAGAGAGTCCGAGACACCAGAGAGCCACACGGCAGAGACACTATAATCACAGTGACGACTCTTTTTAGTATGGAGATTCCAAGCGCAAGGATCTCAAAGTCTCGAAAAAAAACAATAAACAAGCTTAGAAGATAGATGCCTTGTTAACTCCAATCTCCGTACCTCTGGCGAAAAAAGAGCAGCATGAGCCAATTCCCAAATCAACAGTAACTCCCAAACCAACCCCTCCTCATGTTTCACCTGCAATCTTCCCTGCAATCATCCCGTCTCCAATTGTCGCTCCTCGCGCCGACCCTATACCGATCAAACAAGCTACGCGTTATATCGAGACAGAGAACGCCGAGTATCTAGTAAAATACCTAGACAATAGAAAACGGATAGAGCGCGAACTCAAGGTTTTTAATCCCGATGAATACAATAGACATCTTGATTTGAAGAAGGTTGCCTAGAAACGATTAGCTGACCTTTACGAAC
>JAHDVE020011715.1:0-15133 GCA_022606495.2 Halesus radiatus
TTTAAACTACCGATATTGATATCCACATGAGTTTTAAAAATGTAGATATATTTTTGGGTGATATAATTTTTACACAATACCAAAACAATTTGGGTAAAATAAATATATAGATGTTTATAGATAATATAGTTATTTGATATACGTAATATTAATTTTAAATTACGTCAAAATCCCTATCGGATATCAATATTATTATTGTATGATTTTGATATTATTTTTTAAAAATAGAGGATTTATGCTATCCATCCGATGTTGAGCTTATATTTTAAACAATAAATTATGAATTCTATATTTTAATATTCATTTATTTCTTGTTTTTTTGATTTATTTATTTTTGAGTTAGGATTTTGTTCTAATGAGGTCACTTGAAGAAATTAAAATATCTTTTTAGTTAAACATAATAAGTATTTTTGTTATATAAATAGAGAAAAAAATAACTTAGTTATTAATATATTATTTTATCTAATTATTTTACAACTATTATTAACAATATTAAAATATTAAAATATTAGAAAATAGATAGTATATTTAAAAAAATAAAAAATATGAGCAATCTTCCCTATAATAGCAACTACAGTGCATTTCATTATGCCCAGCCAATCAACCCTTTCCAACCAACAATGGCGTTCGCCTATCCTGTGTCCCAATATCCCCAGTATGACTATTCCTTTAATTCGCAGCCCATGCTTCTGGGTATGGCGGGTGGCTGTTTGAACAATGCTGCTTCTAACTTTCCCAACTACAACTATTAAAATATGGGTTGTGACCAAGTCCAGGAATACGAAGAGGAATATCAGAGGCTCATGAACGAGAGGAAGGATGGGTAAAAGATAGCGAGTGTTTAGAGTAAACGAGATACAGCAGACACTGTGGTGCCTTGCGCAAATTCTACTATTATTGAATAAAAAAAAGGTAAAAAATATTAAAAAAAAAATAAGGAAAAGTTAATTTAATTGAGTGAAATAAAAAAAATAAACTTACAAGACAAATAATCACCTCATGGGTTTTTTAATATAGAATTTAATATTTTATTTATTTTATTTTATTTTATTTTATTTTATTTTGTTTATTTATTTATTTGTTTATTTATTTATTAATTATGTATTCGTAATTATATAATATTATATTATTTTAAATATTACCACTATTTCTAAAAAATTAGAACCCATTCTTGCTGCTCCCAAACAAATCGAATCCAAAAAAAAACCAGCGAAAATCAGCAGCAGCGAAGAAGCCTCCTCGTAATTTAAAGGAGACTCTCCGTCATCCGAAGAATATGTAAATAAACCTACTAAAATCGTCGACAAGGTATTATAAATAAATGTTATATACAATATTACGAAAAAAACAAATATAAATAAACAATATATCTGTCTCGTGTACGTAGAGAAAGAAAAAAATATATAAACAGAACCCAGGTCGAAACTTAATGACCAACATTGGTAACCAGCTATTGACTTTTGTCAGCTCCGATAAAAAATCCCTGGGACCCCTAAAAGAACGGTTCCCCTTGGCTGACCAAGACCAGATCGAAGGTTTTTACCTATTCATTGCGCGGGTCAAACGGTAGACGCCTTACTACCTGAACCTGCCGAAGATCGCCAACCTCTGGAAATTAACGTGCACTCTTCCTGAGTACTTAGCCTACATGAAAATGTTCCGATGCCTCAGCTACTACTATTTAGAGTGGATCCAACCGCTGTCAATCCTGACCTCTCGAAAGATGAAGTCCCCCTCAAGAATTTTACATCTGAAGGCTCGAAAGCAAATCCTTAATTTGCTATGCTCGATGAAATAGTGCGATCGGAAATGAGTTCGAAACAACCAATATTTTTTCCTAGAGGAATAGGGGAAAAAATAATAAGAAATAAAGACAGACGGGAGAGAGAAGAGGATATTAAATGGGATGGGAGAAAATGAAGAGGCTTTTTAAAAAGTAAAAAAAATAGGATATCAGAAGTATAGCAATAATAAAATATGAAATTATTACTGTTTTCTTTGGTATTTTTATTTTTTAGAGCGATTCTTCCAACTCCTGTTTCAAAAATATATTTATCCTTTTTTCTCTCTCGTTCTATTTTTTATTTCTGACTGATATTATACATTATTATTATATAGATATATACCTACAAAATGTTTAACCAATACGCCTAACCATGCCACTAGTTATAATTATAAGGTTTAAATACATTAAAATCTACATTATAGATATTTGCTACTATCGGCAAAAAAATTATACAATTTTATGAGAGATGTTTGAATTTTGTCCAGAATTCACAATTTAATTATCACAGCTTTGAAAAATGTTATCGAGTCAAAAGTTTGGGATTGGTATCGCGCATATCTCGAGAATATCTATGAAAATTAATGATGATAATACTATATAAATATATTAATATAACAAATTGATTCATTATATTTAGAAAAGAACAATGATACTCAACCAGAAGATCCTAATTGTATTCGTAGTAGTATTTGCCCTAACAACCTCCATATCAGACATTATTCCTCAAGATCCCAGATCGTGCATCATCGCCAAATGTCCTGACGAGTCCGCCAAATGTCTCGAAGACCCGAAATGCGAACCCGCACTCACAAGCTGTTTCGCGAAATGCGGTACCTAAATCAACCAGGCGTGCTGGACCTATTGTCTGGCGGGCAAGGGCTCGCTGGCCTCCCTACCTTTAGCAGTCTGTGCTTATAACCATAACTGTCTCAATGATCTGGCTGCGTCTTCGAACCACTACCTTCAATGGATGACCCCGACTCCTCAACTCACGTGCTTGCTGTAGGATTGTCGCGAGTCTCTCGTGGGATGTTTGGGCTCCAAGAAGTGCCATAGCCATCTGAAGGAGTGCTCGATTTCGTGTGGGACTGATTCGGGACTGTGGAGAGAGTGCATTGGAAAGTTGGAGGAGTAAGCGATTGCTGGTGCTTACAATTTGGAGATGTGTAGCTAGAAATCTGGATGTTGGTTTTGATGAGTATATTATGAGCATATAAAAAGAAAGATATAAATAAAATTAGTTTTTACTCTGATCTAACATGTAGTTTAATATATAATATGTATTTATATCAGGTTCTCTTTTGAGTAGTAGCGGCTGACCAATGGGATTGACAGTTGTGACAACACAATCTGGATAGCTTGTCTTTGTATAATTCAGTTTTTAGAGACTTGCATATTCGGCATTGCACATATTCAAAGACATATTTTTTTATCAGAGATTCAACCTACTTATTGGAAATTCTGAAACGAAGCCCTAAATCAAATCAAATTGAAATAAATTATAGAGATTAAAACAAATGAGCGAAATTTATATACATTGTGTTGTTCAAATAAATAAAAAATGATGAAATAATTCTTATTACATAGCTGCCCGCCAGAACAATATCCTTGAGCTCCTAGTTCCGAAAAGAAGAATGAAGCCATATGGCTCTACTCTCTTTGAAGCTGGCTGCATAGTTCGCCGAAGTTGCTGAAGCAGGTCTTTCTGCCAGTCCTCGTAACTTGAGGTACTTTGAGTTTGATTCTTTAGGGTCTGCTTGCCAGCAGTGAAATATTATCTTTTTGCAAAGAATAAATTATCCTGGCCAATAGCATTTTGTAACTAGCCAAACTATCTGCTTCATTGTCCATCGTCGCATCTTTTGATCCTCCAATTTCACCTATATAATTATGATAGTTATAATATATTTTAGGGTTTCATATTTTTGGAGTAGGATAAAAAATATTATTGGATACCTGATGTTTGGATGACCTTTGTTTTGGTAGCAGTTTTTAGGTCAGTCAAATGGAAGTGTTAGAAACTTTACGAACTCATAGTCAGGAATGATGGTCTGTATATATATATGGAATGTGTTTTCTTTGCGCTGCCTTATGAAGTATTTTGTTTTTTCTCGGATATTCTTTTTAAATATAAAAAGTAGAATAATTAATAAAAATTAAATAGAAATGATACGTTGTTTATTATTTTTGTTCTTTATAAAAGAATAATAATATTAGTAAATATTTAATTGATTAACATTCCGATAATTTGTACCTCAATAAATATATATATCGATATTTTATTTTTTGGCAGACAATGTCAGCAAATACTTTAAATGTTTTTACTTATTTTTAGTTAAAAACATAATTTACCAAAACACATAAATAAATAAAAGGATATTCGATAATTTATATGTAAAATAAAAGGGCCATTGGCTCATAACAATATTTATAAAAACACCAAATTAATATATTTTTACCACAAGGAAAAATAATTGACATTACTTAAGGCTTCAAAATCCAAAATACACTTTGTATTTAATTAATGTTTATAATTATTATTATTTTTAATTACCTAAATACTTTCATTAATATTATATAAAATCAGTAAAACGTATAATACTATGGAATTCAAGAATTAACCTAGCATCGAAACAATGCACGTCTACATCGAACATAGAGAGGCCAAACGCCAGAAAAAATTGCGACAAACTTATATTTAGGATCTGAGAATGAGAAAACAATTCCACAACCCTGACTCTCCTTAAGAAAACAATCACAACATTTAATATTTTCAGAACCTCCTCCTGACAGCTGACGACAAAGATGAACAGCACCGAAAACAACTGCCTCATATCCTCGACAGTTTGATCAAATGCACCAACAAATAGGCCTCCTCTGGGCTGGTACTCCATATCCACTTGATCCCGCGTCTCTTGCAAGTCCTATCTACTATTCCTTCGCTCGCTTTGAAAGTGACTTAACTGTTTGTAGCTATCACATATCTTCCGAACATTTCTCTTGAATGTGAAATGCAGTTGGTGGACAATGCCAAAATCTTATTGGATTCAATAGACAGGAACATCAATGATATTGAGGTTATAAAAAATATGATCTACATTTTCGGGAACCTGGCTACCAGTTCCAACGACATCAAGACTAAAATCATCGACAGCGGGTTTTTCAAGAAGCTCGAAACTCTCTTGTTGAAAATCGGAATTGACGGAAATGAGGAATTTATAAAGTTGTTCTATTGGATGCTGTTTAATGTGCTTTGCACAAACCGCAAATCCAGTTCTGTGAAGTCTTACTCATTCTCATCGACAAAGGTGACAGTGCGTATTTAATTCGTGAAGTATTGCCTGGGAATCGTGTGCTTTGCTCTGACTGCACTGAGACCTATGAACGAAACTGTTTTTCAGCAGGAGCAACTTCAATACCAGTTGCAACAACAGCGAAACCAACAGTCTTCATTGGAGACTGAGATTATCCGGCAAAAAGTTAATCAGGTTAACTCGATATTCCTGCAAGTTATTAAACTTTTCAAGCTAGCATTAAGCATGCTAAAGCCTTAATTGCTATCAACCGATGAGGAGTTGCGCAGGCATTACGAGCAATCTCTAGAAGTCTGCAGCCACAGATACTCCCTCTTGCTGGCGGAGACTGAATTCAGAAGCTACGAAATGCATTTAGAGTGTCTCAACCTCTTTGCCGATATTACAGTCAGCTTCAAGAGACTGCCTGATTTAGTCTTAAAGACTGTTGCTGTCGTGGTCTCAAGGTGCCACCTCATGAAGATGAAGGTATTGGACATCTTCGAGAAATTTACTGTGATCGGAAGCGCCACCAAACATGAGGGTGTGCTGAAAGGAATCATGGTGAATTACAACCTGTTCTGCGATTTGTCAAAGGAATACCAGTATCTTCGATAAAACTTTTCGAGTTGCATATACGAGTTTCTTCTTCTGCAAGAGTCTCGACTGGAGAACAACAGTCAATATAGCATGAATGATGGTAATAATTATTAGGGAGTGCTATTTGCGGCAGATGATTCACCCACGCCGTTTCTGTCCAGGATTTTAGCCACTTTATCTCTGTGCCTCACGGACTCTAAAGACGAGTGCCATTATCATGCTTGCAGGGCATTGTTGGTGATTGTGGAATGTTACTTGCAGATATTTGGCAGTGAATAATTCACGACTTCAAGGATTACTCGGATCCTCATAGATTCGAACTGCCTCGAAGGAATTTTACAAATGCAGCTCTAAATCAACCCCTAAATTTACGAGACTGCTGGCGAAATTATTGAATTAATTAAGTATTAGGGCTGATTTGTGAAAATAACATTCAATATTATATATTTTAAAAAAATAGAAATATGAATACAGAATATTAAATGATTATATTGATATAGAGAGTAAATATTGAACTTGTTTTCAAAAACTAAATTGGTCAATCTGCAAATATACAATTATATCAAACATTATATATGTCTAATACATATATGTTCTGTTCGCTACATTTTCGATAATCAAGTATGGACTGTCTAATCATCACTTAAATAAGAAGGAACTAGCTGAAAATAGTTAGTTTTGATCATATTTACTACATTTGAAATTCAAATGGTTGAACTGGCAAGAGGGATTGATCAATTTATTTTAAATTCAATACCACAAAACCTATCATATGATAAATCTGGTATTTCAAGAACCCAATCAGAGAAATAATAAGCCATAAAGTTAGTTTATTCATGTTTCTAATTAATTAATAAAAACCTGAATGCTGATTCACCTGTAGACTGGTTTTAACCCATCTAAACAATGGAGAAATGGATAGCTGCAAAAATTATAAACCAATCGTAGAAATAAATTATTAGTTAAGTATAATAAAATATTGCTTTAATAAGTCGCATATTTTCAATCTGATGTCTAGAGAGCTTCAGAATCCAGAAATGCGAAAACCATTAAAATTAATTTGTGGCTGAACTATGTGTTTTTTTTTAAATCAACATATGATTTCTTCAAATAAAAAATAAAATATCATGCAGTTTATTTTTTCTCAGCAGACTTCGACTTTACATCAGACTTCGACTTCACTTCAGACTTTGGTTTTGCTGCAGACTTTGGTTTTGCTGCAGATTTCGACTTTTTCGACTTTCGTACAGCCTTTGGTTTTGCTTCAGTTTTCTACTTCGCCTTTTCAAGTTGAGCTATTGTTTTGAATTCACCACCCAAATGTACGGCCAACTAATCAAGGGTTATGTTGTGTTTCTTCGCAAAGTTAAAAAGAGTTTTCTCATTTTACTATACGTTAGTCTTGGCTTTTTCCTCGAATCCTTTCTTCTCTTCTTCAGTCAGCGCAGACCATTTGGCTTCTTTGTCTCCCTTTACCTTTATCTCCTCGTTAAAAATTTGTCTTGCTGAGGCCTTCTTCAACTCAGGGATCTTGTGATCTTTGAGTACATCTTCCTTTCCAGCTGATTTCGCCTCATAAGCATTTTCATAAACTTTCTTCGCATCTGGAGTTAAGGTTTTCCATTTTTTCCCGATTTCAGAGACGATATCATTACTCTTTCCTTTGACTTTCAGTTATGGGCTGGAGATTTTGCTCTTCATTTATGAAAATTATTTCGTAAAAAATTCATTATATGCGTTCCCCATTTTGAGGGGGTCAACGTATTTTGCCTTATAAGCGTTAGTTTCTTCCTGGTACTTCTCGGAGCCAGCCTTGTCCTCAAACTTCGCCTTCTCTTCGGGAGTGAGGGCCTTCCACTTTGTTGCAACGTCGCGCATCGTCACTCCCTTCTTGCTCATCTCTTTTGATAGAAATGTGTTGTACGAAGACATAGGGCGTTTGGGAGGAGCTGGGACCAGGTGGTTTCGGATAACCTGGAAACGGGACTGTGTAGCAAAACAGTATTTGATTAAGTTTTGGTATTTAAACATTTTTCTGAAATATATTTGGTTGGAGATATAAAATGTATACAAATGTTTATATTTATTCAGGATAAGAGCAGTTTTTATAATGATTTTATATCGATAGATACATATCTTTTTTATATATGGATATGCTGAAATCTTGCAATCAAGTTGAATTGAACCCACTATAATTTTGGGCATAATGCTTTTTCGAATAAATAATAATATAAATTATTGTGAAAATTTATTTTGCGTGTGGTGCTTTACTAAATTGTAAAAAATAGCCCTAATAAATAAGCTAAGAGAAGTGGCTCTGATATCCAAACCAACGCTCCTCTAGACATCTACATGCAATAAAAGACGAGAGGAGCTCATGAAATTTAGTGAATGAATGATGATGTGGGGGTGTTTATCGAGTTATAACTGAAGGATATACATCATAATTAATGTTTCCAATTGACATAAAAGCAGTGTTATTTGAATATATTTGATATACACATAAATATCTTGATGAATCCATAATACGGATATTATCATTTTGAGACATAAATATGCAGCTAAATATCTATTTACTATTAATTATTTATTCTTCTAATTCAATATTTAATTTATATTTGGTCAGGGATAATTAAATAAATCATAAACACAAAAAATAAATTATATGTTCAACTCTCGAAACTTAGCCAAATATTGTTTTGCTTCAAATTTCCACATCGTTCGAAAGCATTTGATCCCGAAGTAACCTGTGCGCCCCCCAAGTGCAATCGATAAATATTTCAAAGATGCAATCAAATTCGACGATTACCCAGCCGCAGTACGAGCGGAGAAGTGGAAAAGCCTCACTAATGAACAAAAACTCAAAATATAGAAAGAGGATGAAATTAATTGGAACCAATTCCAGATAGAGGAAAATCTTTATAGAGAAAAGTATCTAAATCCCCTTAAAGCTCCGACTGTAGCCTACTCGGTGTTCATTAAAAACTACGTCGTAGAAGCCATAAGCAGGCTCCCCAGTTAAACCAAGGGGAACCGGGGTTCGATTACGGTGGCCGCCCGAGGGGCATGGCGAGCTCTATCCCCCGATAAAAAAAATGAGTTCAAGGCAAAAGTAAATCCGCTATAATAACACAGGATTCCCAACTTAAAAAAAATCATTCCAAGACTTATCTTCAACCAGTAAATGAAGTTAAAGGGAGACACGGAAGCCAGGTGGTCTACACTGCCTACAGAAGAGAAGAAAATCTTCGAGGCAAAGGCCAAAGCTAACGAGGAGGAAAATAGGAATATGCTGATTTAGTTTGTCAAAAAGCACAACATAACTCTAGACGAGTTGGCCGAATGTTTCGGTTCGGGTTTTCTTGTCAAATCCATTGGGAAAATTTGAGAAGCAGGCAAGTCAAAACAGCCACAAGTCTAGTGTTTTAAATAGTGTTTTATAAATATGTTAATTTTTTATTTATTGTGTTTGAAAATCTTTGATTAAAAACTTATCTAATATTGAAATGGATTGAGACAAAATATTGAAATCAACGAATAAGGTTTATTGCTCGGAAATTTTGCCACAAATAAAACATTTTAAAAAAATATTATTCCAGTAGTTGAAAAGCATATGAAAGGTACATTTTTTTTTTACTATTATTATTATTTTTGTAAATAGATTCTGATTTTCTCGCTTCATATTATATTTTTAGGCTTATCAATTAAAATATATATCCTAATTTAAAAAACAAACTCATGGTTTGCCAGAGGTATAATAAAAAAAATAGAAGAAGTCAAGAGGGTCAGGCAATAAAAAATGTATTACTGTACATCAATATGTTGACTGGAAACTTTACTTAGAAGAGGAAAGTCCAAAAAACAAACATATCAAAATATAGATAAAAAAGGAGAATACAATAAACTATTTAAAAAAAAAACATTATTATTTTTTATAATATTAATTCCTAATAAGTCAATAATAATAAATACATTTAAAGATAAACATACAATAACAATAATAAGAAAAATACAAAAAAAAAATACATACACCCTAAATACACATTAATGGCAGGAGTAATCAGGTCGTATACAAACCCAGTCGTGTTCTTTGATATTAATATCGGAACTATGAAGTTCGGAAGGATGAAGATCGAATTGTTCGCAGATGTCGTTCCCAAAACTGCAGAAAACTTCAGGCAGCTGTGCACAGGAGAGTTCCTTTACAACGCCAAACCCACAGGGTACAAGGGGTCCGTGTTCTTCAGAGTCACAAAGGAGAAAATGGTCGAAGGAGGAGACATCTTCATGAATGACGGAACGGGGAGGTCGCTCAGCATTTACGGGGACACCTTTGAAGATGAAAACTTCCTCCTAAGCCATGACAGTCGAGGCTTACTCTCGATGGTAAATTTTACAAAACATATCTTGCTTGACAAAATATCAAAATAAATAATTCTCCTTTAATATTGATAATTTTAAATATACATATATTTATAAATATCTTTAATCACTATTTTTTTGTAAATAATGTATTTTTTAGTCGAACACTGGTAAAAACACAAATGGCACGCAATTCTTCATCACGTTTGGGAAATGCCCCGAATTCGATGGCAAACACGTGGTGTTCGGGAAGATCATCGACGATAAAGGAATGGATATTCTGAGAAGGATGGAGAACGTTGTAACATTAGGACCAAATAATAAACCTAGGTTGCTCATATCGACTGAATAGTGTGGAGAAATGTGAAAATAATAATATCTATGTACACATTATCATTAGTACTTTATGTTTTTTCGAAATATGCTGGATTAATAATGTAATTAAACAAAAATTCGCATGATACTAATCCGAATCTTGATATGTAAAACTATTTGTATTTTGAAACTAACAGAATGTAGAAATAGCATTGTCGTTTTTTGTTCAAATCAGTACATCGTTTCTATCAACTGATGCAATCGAAACATTTTAATGAAGAGGTTCAGATTTTCTGGCAAGTTTACCGTTTCTTGTAACTTCAATTAATCCCTTCAATTCAAAGTCATATTGGGCTAAAACAAACGACTCTTTCTCGCCATCTCCATTAATTTTAGAAATGTTACTTTCATTATCATCCCCATTATTATGATTATTATCTTTACCATCGTAGACAGATAGTATATTCCTAAACTTTTTCCCAAATTCATTCTCTTCTACTTAGTAATCTGAACAATCACCATCAATAATAATACTACTACTATTATTATTGTGGTTATCGTGGTAAGAGGGACGAAGATACTTGGTTGTGGGTGTTAGTTGGTCTTTTCGTTAATCATTGTTTGTGGCTTTGTTGCTCTTCGTTGGATGAACAATATAAATCTTAGGTACCTTCTCAATTTTGGGAGAACTTAAAATATTGATGAATCCGCTATTGAGCTTGATGCCCATACTACGTATAATATTAGGGTGTTTGGACTGATCTTGACGGAAAGCACTTCCCTCCTCATAAAAAGTGATTTATTATTTTGTTTATTTCACATGTTCTGCTTTTTTGTCTTGATTAATTTCTTATTATTTTCTTTGGGGCTGTGTGTCTTAATTTTTATTTGCAAATTGGACATTTAGGGAGTTTGTTTTTAATACCCTATTATATGCAGGAGTGAAAGTAAAAATACGACGATTTGAGGCTGGAGAGGAAGAATCCGATAATAAGGGGTGTAATCCATTGCCACTCACGTGACTATTGGCTATGGAGGGTATGATTTCTTAGCTTTGAGGACACAGGGTTGAGGAGGTAGTTTTTTCAAATGTTTCAATTCCTCCTCGAGTTCCATTACTAAGTTTCCTCGAAGTTCTGATTTGTTGTGCGGTGTGACTGATAATATTATGGTGATAATACGGACTTAATTGTATTCGGTTATCGTTGTGGAAAACTGCAATATCAGTGTATTATGTTTTTTTGGGATAGTGAAAGCTTTTTTGAGGGAAGGGCTGACATATTGGATATTTAGAGGGATTGAGGATTTAAAAAATATATGGGTTGATATTGGAGTCAGTTATAGTCGCATTAAAGTTCTTCAGCTGTTCCTACTTATTTTTGGCAATGTCTGTATTTCTGAAGAGAACAGAGCCGAAATCTTTCATTGGAACTGACACCTGTTAAGAACTGCTGTCATAATAATTACTATTAATATTCTTGCTATTTTGGATATGATTACCATTGTTTCTAGAGTTATTATTATTATTGATGTTATTATTATTATTATTATTGGTTTCATTATAATTATTAGCATAATTTGTATTTGCATGAATATTAATGTTGCTCATTGAGGTATTCAGATAAATATGTTAATTATGTTTTGCTGTTATAACCGATGTAGAATGAGAGTTTAAAGCTTGATACCATGACGATTACGATAATTAGTCTGTTTACTGCTAACATTTAATTGACGAATTAGCCATATTTAGCTTTTTTGAATGGTCATATATTTGTTTAATAATTGACTCCTTAATTGATTATTTCAATATTTATTACTGCTATTTGTTGATTTTGTTTTTCAATTTTGAAATAGATATTTTGTGGTTATTACAATTCTCAATATTATTCGTATTCTTATATTTAGAATTATTAATGACTGGAGGAGAATTTGCTTTAAATCGGCATTTTTAATATTGCTTTGAATTTGATTTGGGATATCGTTGGGGTTCCTGCTGTTCAGATTTTAACGAGTATTTATTTTTAACTCTATGCTATTGTGAAGTTCTTGCCTCTAATTTGAATTTAGAATCGAGCAGAATGCAGTGGCATTCACATCCATTTGAAAGATAATCCATTTTTATAAGAAGATCGTCGTCAAATTTAATTCTTTACGGAAATGATAATCGAGAATGAGTAGTTTTGAAGAACCTTTTCTTATTTAATTGAAAAATGTTTTTTTTATCTATTGAATAATCTTAGATTACTTAGTGTTTAATGGGCTTGTTTATTAATATTTTTATTGTTTGTTTTAAGGTGTATTTTTTAATGATAAATGGGTTTTCATTTTTTTATTATTGAACAAATCTTATTTTGATTTTTTATCTCACTTTTTTAAAATTTGGCTTATTCGATTTGATGTGTGGTATTTTTAAACCTCTAAAAAATATAATAATGAAGAGTGATAACAATTTACTAAATTCAATTTTAAACAATAATACAATTTAAATTTATATATCGATGTGTGTATTATTCTAAATATTAATTATCTGCATATTATCTTCAAAAAAATGGAGAACGTATCTAGAGTATGTTGGTTAATAATTTTTAATACTTTCCCATTTCGACTAAATATATAAAAACAGAAAGGAAAATAGAATAACATCACATCTATAATATACTATTGTTGTTCAGTTTGGGCGCATCTTAACTCCATATGATATCCAATTAATAAATTGACCGAAAGGCAAATGTAAGGCAATAATCAGTAAGAAAAATAACAATGTTTTAGATAAAAAATATAAAAAATATATTCAATTTTTCTTTTAGTATAATTATGGAGTTATATAAATATATGTATAAAAGATATACATTATAGATATACATAAAATCAAATAATTATCAATTGTGAATATTTTGTAGATAAAAATCTATATATTGAAATACAGATTGTTCAGAAAGTATAATATAACTAAAGAAATTATTAAATTGAGTCTGACATATAGGGTATTACAGTCCAATCTATATATATGAATGATCTTGATGGGGGTTGGGGTTGGGGTTGGGGGTTGGGGTTGGGGTTGGGTTGGGGTTAGTTGGCTGGGCTAGCTAGGCTGGGCCAAGCTGGGTCAGTTGGGGCTGTCAGCTGCTGTGTTAAGCGAAGGTTGGGGTCAAGGTTTTTCATTGAATTCTGGTGATACAATTATTCTATTTTCACTATTAGATTCTAAAATTATATATGCAACACCAGAATCCACTTCCTTAACTAATACACTTGAAGCATCTACACTAAAATCAGACAAATTTTTTATTAATACTTCTCCAAATTTATCATTCCCAACAGAACCATAAAATTTAGTATCCACTTCTAATTTTGAAAGAGCAATAGCAGCATTTGCACCTTTCCCACCACATACATTTTTAACATCCTCTGCAAAAATAGACTGCCCCGCAAGAGGGGATTTATCAACTTTTAAAATAACATCCATGTTTATACTTCCAATAACACATGCTGTTTTCATAAGACACCTCCATAATTTAAAATTATACTCTACAACCAACATCTAATTGGAATTAGTATAAATATACAACTAGACACGAATTAAAACAATATAACTGTTTTAATCCGTGTCTAGTTTAATTTAAAATAATTATTGATATAAACATGAAGCTACTTCTGGGCTATCAACGTTGCTAGCATCATAGAAGTGGAAAGGAACACTTATGTCTGACACTGGTTGACCTTTAGCAGATTCAATTGCAGTTTTAACTACAAGGTATCCAATTTGTTGTGGGTCTTGAGTTATTGAACCAAAAAGTTTACCATCTTTAACAGCTTGAACTTGAACTGAACCTGAGTCAAAACCAATAGCAATTACTTTATCAGCACCTAATTTGTTCATAGATTGGTCAGCTATAACAATTGCTTTTGCTGAAAATTCGTTTGAACCGTAAATACCTATAAGGTCATTTTTATTAAGTAGTGTTTGTGCAGTTGTACCACCTGCAGCATCTGTAGTTTCAGCTGGAATAGCAACATCTAAAATTAAAGTTGGTGAAGCTATTTTTTTAGCATATTTGTCATGCCCTTCAACTGAAGCTTTATCTGCGCCTACCAGCTAAGACTTTACTAAGTGCAAAGATGTATTTGACTGTCGGCGGCTTAACTGTAAAGATGGTTTTTGACTTTGAAAATTGTGATAATTATTATCTTCTCATAACGGGTTTAGGGTTTTAAGATCTTTCCAAAACACTATTCAGTTTTCTCCGTTTACCTTCAAAGCACTGTTCGGGGTTTTAACATCACTGTGGCTTATGTTTTCTCATTTTGCAAATAAAAACGGCCCGACTTAACCCCCTCCAAGCCAAAATACTTGCTAAATTGTAATGTTCTCATACAATCAATAGTCGATATCAGAAACCTAAAAAGTCTTTCTTTTTAATATAGGTAACTACATCATAATAAAGAACTACGGTCAATATTTTTAATCAATAATGACGTTATAATTTAAATTCGTGACCGGTCGGTTTTGAGGTTAGAACATCAAACGTCAAAAAAAGGATGCGCTTAACCGTACAACATTTCACATTCTATTCATAGTTAACTACAACTAAACATAAGTAATAAAATTATGTTGCATTTTAAAAACTTTAACTCGAAGAAAAATTGTTGGTTTGCCCATGAATTTCTTTTAATATTTATAGTTTTTTTTTATTAAACAATAATTATAGAGCTTAAAATCACCTAATTTAACAAAAAAATTTACCAAAATTTGAAAAATACAACAAAAACAATCGAC
>JAHDVE020011716.1:0-20511 GCA_022606495.2 Halesus radiatus
TTTTTCTGAACGGATTCAATTCTATTCATATGTGTCATGTAATGTGCAGACCAAACAATTGATCCGTGTTCCAGGATACTACCAACCAGTTAATTGGGAAGAATTATGAGGCTAATTGTTTTTTTTTAAAGCTTAGTGGCTCGCGCTATAAAACCAAATGTCTTGTTCGACTTACTTACCTTTTTTTCTATATGTTGGTTGAAGGTCAACACATATATCAATCATACCAAGTGGGATTTATGAAATAATTCAAAATAGTCTAGGCATAACACTTCCTTTTATTAAGTTTCCCAGCATGCCAATTCCGAACTGTGGAAAAAGAATGATCTGATATATGAAGTACTCTCTTATATTAAATTTAATTTTTGCCTTCACCATTTCTCTCAGTGATGGTGACACTCCAGGAGACCTATTCTGTTTTTTTTTCCGAAAAATTCTTTATCCTTTTCCTTAGGCTTAAAGACTTTTTGCTTAACAGCGGAACTCGGAAGAGATAACAAAAAAATCGTAAAAAGATTGTTAAGAGATTAGTTTAAAATACAAATTGATGAAATATAAGTGACACAAGGTTTTTAACAAAAAATTTAAAAAACATTTACATTATGTTATAATGCATTTTTATCCACTTTTGTTTTATGTTTAAATAGCATAAATACGCCGTATGACGACGAATTACGTTTTGTAAAAAGGTGCCATCCCCACCTGACGCTTGTTTCGACAGCTCTGAAAGAATCCCAATTCTGGACTGGCGGTGAAGTTGATTTGGAGAACCACATGAGAAAAAAATGGTGAAGGAAGGACAGAAATAGAAACAGGAGGATGCCACGGAAATTGAATAAGCCTGCCTTGTTCGTGGATATCCTCTAGCACTTATTTCACCTCACTGAAACTTTGCGAATCCAGAATTGGCCAGATGCTCCGTCGCGGCGTTAGAACTCATTTTGTTACCTGCCCGACGAGCGTTAGAGTTCGAACTGTCTTCGGCCCTTTCTTGTTCCAGTGAAAATAGGAATCGGATCGGGTAGGTCGGGTTGGGTATGCCATGCCATGCCATTTCAACATCTATAATATTACTACCTAATAATTATTATTACGTTATTGTATCGGACGAGGCCGAAATCGAAATCGAAGATGATGACGTTTCATCCATGACAGTCTTTGTCTTCTATTTTACCTACACTCTAAATTACTCTAAGGTATGTACACACTGCTGAACTACGCTGTGTTTCTCATACGTGTGTAGATTGTAGAATGGTTGTGGAAAGAAGAACAAAGGGGCTTTCACTTACGTTCCACTACTCTACCGTGGCCCGCTAACCCAACCCCGAACCGTGCGACAGCCTTCCACATTTAATAATATTATGATTTTATGTTTGTTTGTGTTTAGATTAAAATTACAGGAGTTCGTCCAAATATATTGGAAAATAAAATATACTGAGAGATAGGCCGGGCTCTTTTTTAGCATAATTAGTAATAATAACATAATGTAAGTTTAAAGTTAAGAATTAAATGAGAGATTCCTCTGAACCTGTTTAGGCCGGGGACCCATTGACCCATTTATATAATGTATCTTTAAATTAAGTAAACGTGCTGAAAGGAGGTAGTTTGGGTTGGATGGCGGAAAGGCATCTCATGAATATTTGTGTCACTCATTGACGAGATCGTAGTGGATGAGACAACATGCGAACATTCTCAAGCCGAAAAGAACCCGACATCCGGCGGCAAACTGTGAACGGCTCATCGTTGGGTGTAAATAGGGGTTCACGATTACTTACAAACCACTCTCGTTCAGCCTCTCGTTCGAACTCTTGTTCCCACTCTTGTCTCATCTCACTAGCTTCTTTCACTACTCTACGCTCTGGTCTACTGCTTTCTGACTGTTTACATCTTGAATATTGTATGACTTTTCTACACCCTGGACCATCGCCTTTTCCCTCCATTGGATATCCGACCTAGCAGAGTTCACCAATTGACAAAAGTAGTCCGCAAAGAATCTATCCTCCTTACAACGAGACTGTTTTCTCGAGGTTAGCTGGACCAGGCCCACTACCGAAGAGACAGACAAGTATCGGCTATTACGACTACACGAAGCGTCTGGAACGGTGATTATATTAAAAATAACGTAGTTGGTAACTTACTTAGTATTGACTTTTTCTATTGTTGAAACTAAGCAAATATCGGTATTTTTAATGAATGTCATTCGTTGAATGATAGTTGATAGCTGTCATCCAAGTGGACCAAAACCACAGTTAAGCAAGAAGTCTTTAAGCCTAGGGAAAATTTTAAGGAATGTTCCTTAAAAAGAACCAGAATAGGCCTTCTGATCCTTGAATATACTGGTTTTGTAGGAGAAAGAAAATACGAGTACATGGGCCAGAAAATCATTCCACAGCCGAGCTGATTAACTCATGCACGTGCTTTAGAAGCGACTCGTTCTCATGTAACAAATTCCAACTGTGTACAAATGTTTACGCGCTTTTGACGTGTTTCCCGACGGTTCACCGATGCCAAAGGGATCAATAATACTAGTTCCTCGGAGTATCTTCCATAAAAATACCGGAATAATAAGGACAGCATCCCCACCTGACGCTCTAAATACTGCAATCCGTTTGTTAAGATATGGGAATCTATCAAACAGACCGTCCGTTTCCTCAAATGAATCAAGGCATTTGTAACGGACGTGTATTCATTCTACATTTTTTGAGATGATGATGCTGCTGAGATGAAACGATAACTCAGCTTGATAAAGACTGATATCACTCGTAATGAAATTCGCATTAGTTTAATGGATTAATTTATTTTTTTATTACCTTTTTCATCTTTCTATGGGATCTTTTATATGGGAAACTTGCAATTAGTTTTAGAAGATTCATTTGGGTTAAGTTTTGTTGGTCATGTTTTACAGGCCTTTCATTCCTGAAAAATTATTGCCCTATTAAGAATAATTACCCCTAAGCATGGAACGGGTGTAAAATATTTCTAAATGAATAGAGAAACTGGTACAGAGTTGTTAGTTGTCTACTAAAAACCGAACAAGTGTTTTACTTCTCTTACCTTTGCCTTCCTGAAACACTCAATATCTTCTGCATTACCCAGCCTCTGGACTCTCCCCGAAGAGTCCTGGGACCTACCTAGTATTTTCTACTTAAATAAAATAAAACAAAATTAATGTATGTAACACGCATGCATGACATTGTGAAAAAAAAGAAATCAACTTGTTGGTTGTATTTCGGATGACGTAAGCATGTATGAAATTGCATAATACATAATATAGTACATGATGCGAAAGTAAAAAGAGTAACAAAAGTTTTTGGATTTTATATAAATATAACGATAATATTAAAAAAAAATTAAACAATAGCTCTTATTCGATGCTCTTATAATCGTTGTAAAAAATATATCATTCAAGTATCTTTTAAACATGGGTAAACTTATAATAAATATATCTGTAACAGAGATGAATTTGTTTCCAAGTGTATGTAGGCGAGAAATGGGTGCATGTATTTGGTAGTTAGTCCCAGAATTATTATTACAGAATAATATACTTTGCCGAGTTTGTCGATGAGGTAATTTGAAGTTGATTAGTTGCAGGAGTTCACACCAGTCTAATACGGAATAAATAATTTTAAATAAAAAAGTTAAGTCTGTCATTTTTCTTATGTTCTCTAGAGTATGTATTTTGAGTGTGTTTAGCAAGAATGTATAGTTTATGTGTTATATTGGTATGTGTAGTTTGAAGTTAATAAAACGTAAAAGTTTGCGCTGCACGCATTCAATATTTTTTTTATATGAGGGACCACACTATTGAATTGTATTCTAATATTCTGCCCACTAAGGACAAATATATTTATTTTTATAACTTCCAGGGATTCAAAGTATTTGATAGTTCTAATTATAAATCCAAGTGTCTTCATACCTTTATTAGTTATTTGTTGTATATGATTTACAAAATTTAATTGCGTATCAAGCAAAACTCCGAGATCCTTAATTTCGTTGAATTTTTCTAAGATTTTTTTATCTATAGCGTAGTTAAATGATAAATAAACAGAAAGTGTCATACATTTATCAACGTTAAGAAAAAGGTTGTTAGCGATACACCAATTATTTAATTTGTCGATGTTCAACTGTAAGATTATGCAGTCGGTAATATTGACTATTTCTTTGTACAGTTTAATATCATCGGTAAAAATCAGAACTTCTACATCGTCGAAACAAGTTATGTCATGTAATGAATATTAGAAATAGAATGGGACCGAGTTGACTTCCTTGCGGCACACCACTATTTGCATTAAATACCTTAGATTTGAAAGACTTAATTTTGACGAATAAATTCTGTGTGATAAGTAACTTGAGAACCAATCCAACATGTTGCCTCTCAGTCCTGTGCATATAATTTACTAAGTAATAATTTATGGGATAGTTTATCGAAAGCTTTTGAAACGTCTGTATAGATACTGTCAACTTGTTTTCTATTCGTAAAAGATTCCGTAACATAGTTTTGGTAAGGTAATAGGTTAGGAGCAGTTGATCTTCCACTGACGAACCCGTACTGTATTTATCAATTACTTCGATTATTGATGGATAAATTAAGTCGAGAACAAGGAATTCAAAAAGTTTTGGGAGTGTCGATTTTATACATATAGGACGATAGTTTTTTTATGTCTTTGACATCACCTTTTTTTAAAATTGGGGTAATATAACTAGGTTTCCAACGAGTTCTAAAATGTCCAGAAGAAGGTAAATGGTTAAATAATAGGGTGGGTGGACTTAATATTGCAGATGAGCATTGTTTGAAAAATGTTATTGTTTGAAAAATGTTAATATTGCGACCATGGTAATAAAATGATATGGGTTATTTTACAATATTTTACCTTTCTTACTTCTAGTGTACCGTGGGCGTGAAAAGGTGTCAAAGGATTGCCATATACCGGTGCTTCCCAACTTGTGTGCCACAAGAGACGAACAAGATTGAAATATTTTGTGTTTGTTTTAATTTATTAATGCTTTATACACGTATACATTATAATTACATAAAAGTACAAACGCGATTCTTTGCCAGATGGAGTTTTCATCCGATAAACCCAGGTTCTTGAAAATAAATTTAAAAATAAAATTCTACCGGTTTCCGCATTTTGTGAATGTAAATAAGTATGTGAAAATAAAAAGTAAACCAAAATTTCAAAATATATATATACTCATATACATTTAGTCTATATTGTTTTAGGCAAATGTCGCAAAATAGCCCGAAT
The DNA here is from genome assembly GCA_022606495.2 of Halesus radiatus. NCBI lineage: Eukaryota > Metazoa > Arthropoda > Insecta > Trichoptera > Limnephilidae > Halesus > Halesus radiatus. The sequence continues at coordinate 5,250 of JAHDVE020011716.1, forward strand.
TGCTCCCAATCGTCTGGAGCATTGTTGTGAGGCTGAAGGTAGTGGAGAGGGAATAGAAGAGGAAACTGGGGAAGTACCTGGCTATTTAGATCGGATTACCAAACACGGGTAAAGCCATTTTAAACAACGTCTCTTTTCTGAATCGAGTTTTCCACCAGGGCGATAGTGAGAGTATCTTCTAATTTTAGCAGGAAAGGATGGGGTAGGAAACTGAAGTAAAATCAGTGGGTGGAGGAAATAAGCAATGAAGATAGTGGTAAGAGAGAAAAATACTTAATTATATTAGCCATGAAAATGAGATTTAAGGAAACATTCCATACGTCAGAAGGGAGGTCATTCTAGAGGCTTGATTTTTACACTGAATGGTTGTGTGAGTGATGTAGAATGGTGGATGGGGATGGGAATTGGCCAGCTTTTGCAAATATGATGATAGTACTTAATACACAATACAAAAAACAATACACGGTCACGATCTGTGTTTTTTAAATGTCTTATTTATTTATGTCCTAGTGAGCTTTTACATGAAAATAGTACAATACTTTTTTATGTACTACCACATAAGAGTCCCAGCTGCTGGCCCGAACGTCTGGAGCCAGTGAGACTATGGTATCCCCAAATAGGGTATGTTGTGAAGCTGAAGATATTAAGGAGGGGAAGGAAATGAAATAGCTTTAACCGTATTTGATGACCAGATCTGAATAGCCTAATTTCCCCACCTTCCTCTTCCCCATCCCCCCCCCCCCCTCTTTCCGGTTCACTCAGCTTCACAGCATACCCCAATTTGGGAATGACATAGTCTTACTAGCTCCAGACGGTTGAGAGTAGTTAGAACTCTTGTACGGTAGTAAAATAAAAAAATAAAATTATAATACAATTTCACAAAGACTTTTTTCAAAAATGCATAAAAATATAACACCCAATAAGACTGGGTAAATTCCTTATAATTTCCATTTTTTACTGGATTTGTACAAGTAAGCCCAATCTCTGATGGTCCGGTAAGGAACGAACATTTCACTCGTTACTGCAGACACTGCACAGAAAAGTCAAGTTTGCTAAAGTAAGGTAACGGTTTGGAACGCAGTCCATTGTGAGACTATTCTGCGCAGTGTATCCAGTAGCGAGCGAAAAGTTCATTCCTCATCGGACCGTCAGATTCCCAAAGAAAACACACATTTATTTGTCCATAATTTCACTCAACTTCATTGATAATACGATTTTTGGAGAGAAAGAGACACATTCCCGGGTTACGAATAACCCGTAAATATTTGAAAATCTCCTACTACTATCATTTAAAGCAGAAGATGCTGATTGTGCAATGATGGAAACAAAAGAAAAATTGAACCCCTGGGTGAGATCCGATATATTTGCCAATTCAACCATCGATCGGTCAATGAAAGAAAAAGTACAAAATTAATTATTTGTAAGGGCGTCTTGATTTCCGTATCCTATTTCGATGCCAATGAGACCGACCACCTTTTAAAGTTTTTATTTTCTGCCAGAAATATTCAATTCCAAACACAATTATGCTGGCAGCATTTCCACCGACAAGTACAAAAAGGCTGCCCCGAATGTGCTTCATTTGTAACACAATGTGATCGTCCCGATAAATCTGCTTAACTTTTATAAATTTGTCAGCATCACTCATCCATTTGGACATCAGACCAGAATCTGCAAGGACTGCTATTTTGTGAATAACTCTTTTGGCGTAAGGAAAGTTCTTAGCCATCATCATAGTCAACAATGCCTTCTTAACTGGCTTCTTAGCAACATGCACATGTTTTAATGATTTATTCAACCTTTCCAGTTCGAATTCCAAGGTTTTTTTGTTATGGAACATCGCAAACATTTCACCATTAGTTATGTTCAAAATTTTATCATCTATTTGCGGGTATTCAAGACTAGTGTACCTCTTTCTTAAAGAATCGTCTATAATATGTGAATAAACGTAATTTCCACCAAGCGGGATTTTATTATCGATTATTTCTTCTATCGATTCAGGAAGCACCTCGCGCAAATCAGAAACGACAAATTTGAACAATGCTCCTAAATAAATGTTTCTTACAAAAAAATTAAATAAAATAAATAATAATGACAATTTGCGAAAAAAACCTCCTTTAAAATTGACAGACACAGACGATCCCAACATTATGCCAAATACGTCTAAAGAAGTAATCCTATCAAAATGAATGTTTCTTTTAGATAATATCCTATGCCTGCAATAGTAAATCATATTCACAGTGAAATAAGAAAATAATAATAAAAACCACACAATTGATTTGAACGGCTTAAATAAAATCTGAAAATTATTTAAACTTCTAGGTGCTGGAAGAACCATCACAAATTCAAGTGTTTCATAGGGAATTATAACAAGTTTTTCCATTCGTTCTTTGGTTATTATGAACGATGATGAAACGAGAGATGTTTTTTCTTCGAATAGTTTCAAGTTGGTTAGCTTTCCCGGTTCAGTAATTTCTGGTTTAAATTCCGTAGTGAAATTGAAAGATTTCTCCAATATTTTCAAAATATTTGCCTCAATTCCGGAATATTCTTTGTGGCTTTCATCGGTTCTGTTTATCATGTAAGGCGGCATGATGCTTGCAATGACATTCAAGGTACAATTAAGAAGGTCCACATTTGCCTTGCGATCATCTGAAAAGAAGCCTATAATGTCACCATTTTTCATTGATATCCTGGTAATTTTGATGCCTTCGCAGGAGTCGACATAAGGTCTATACGTAAAAACGTTGAAATCATCACTAATATTCATCGCGTCCGCAGTCACAATGAAAGTATTCATCAGAGAGAACCTCCAACTGCACTCTGCTACTTCTTGCACACATTTATGTCCACAGTTTGTATTTAAAACTCCAATGAGCACCTTATTGGGATGCACATGATACTGCATACATGTTTCATTAAGAACCTTAAACAGTTCCTTTGAATTTCTGATCAACACAATTAAGTTCCATCCTTTCCTGTCAAGGACACTGTTTTTGTGGCAGTTCGATGAAACTTCAATTCTATTGCCAGATGATGATGCTATCTTTTGGATTAATTTTGTAGCAGCAATTGTAATATCTCCTGTTTTTGGACTAAAGGCAACATTAATGTCTCCCGTCATGTTGATATATTTCGATACATTAAATGTCACATATGATATTTTATTTATATGAACATCTTCTGGAAAGGATAACGATTGAGTCATTAGTATTACGATGAACGGTATAAAAATCTTTGTGAAAGTCACTATGCTCATATGCATTTTTCAGTCCTAGTGGTTATGTGTTATAAGTGAAAGACGATAGTCAAATGAAAAGTGGCTTTAAATCGACAATTACCAAGAAGAAGTGTAAAACATTTATGGATTTTTACTTTCTTTTCCTTCAAGAGTGAAAATTTTTACCAAAAAACTGTATTCAAATATATCTTGAAAAATTTTCTATGAAAGGTCGGGTGACGTTTTCAATAAACGTTATTAAAATTATACGAAAATAAACTCATATTGGAAAATTCCGTGCTTCCGCAATACAAGCCTCTAGTTCATTAATCATTTATTGATGCTGTACGTCTCAACAACTTAATTTTTATGGATTATGAAATGTGCTTTATACTAACGTAATTAATCTGCTAGCCTGAAATATTGGCAGTTCGACAGAATAAATTTTTGATTGCCTACAAAAGCGTCCCTAATAAGCGAGGTAGACATAATTTTATGGCATAATTAATGAGTATTTAACATGTTACTGGTGAACCTAGTAAACTACTTCTAGAACTAATATTCAGGTAATAGAAAACATTTTTATTTTAAAAGACATTCCCGGGGGACGAATAACCGGACAGTATTTGAAAAGTACTAGTACTACTACTAGTTTGTGATATTAGACTACTATCTTAGTAAGCGAAAGATATTGCTTTTTTCATTATGGGGGGCTTAGCCAGCCGGGGAATTGAACTCACGAAACCTGGGAGGGACCCAGATGCGATGTTAACTACACTTAATTAAACCAAGTATGAACATTGGCGTAATATATAAGAAACCGAAAACTAGCTTCCAAGAATTCTTATTTAAATTAACCATAGAAGTAAAAACTCCCAAAACGTCAATTGTCCTTGGGGATTTTAACGTCAACTTACTGGATTTCACAGATATGCACATTCGTAAATGCACAGAAATGATCAAGTCTAACAATTTCACTATAATTAATAAAATTAACAAACTACACACCAAACGTATCACAGAAAACACCAACACTATCCTAGAGCATATACTCTCAGACATAAACCTATCATACACCATAACAAAGTGAAACACTTCGAAAGCCATCATTAGAGGTCCGATATTAGAATCGAGAGGTGCGTGCGACGTGCCCTTAGCATGCCGCTACGCACGGTTTCTGGCGTCATCTTGCCTTCCATGCATTTAGTACATTGTAAACACATTGTCTTTGCATAAAACTAATTAGTAAAGGCAGTTATGAGTGCATTTACTTCCTGTCAGCCACCGAATGCTATCCGTGTCGGACCCAGCGTTCCTCGGCGTCACCCTTTGCGATGGAGGCGCGTACTGATAGACACCGATCAACCTACCATATGAAAGCTGTAACTTTTTCCTCTTCTTAATGTGCTGTAAATCACTATTTTTAAAGCAACTTGTCCGATTTTAGACTCACCAGAGAGAGAGATATATATTTGAACCTCAGATAGGTTATGTACTGCTCATTGTTATTGTAAGCCCGTATGTACTACCTCTGACTGCCTTCCCGTAAAATAAACCCTGTCTAGAAAGCTCGCATCTTTTCTTTGGTAGTTGAGTACCTTTTTCCACTGAGCCCGGCAAGAGGCTGTCGCCGATTCACGACTTTGCAGAGAAGAGCTGTGATGCTCCTGCCTACTAAGCTATCCAGGTGAATCCCTGAGTCAGCCGCCCGCGTCTGGCCTCAAGGTGAGTTTGACCTAACCTGTCTCTGCCATTTCTAACACTAGTATCTAGCCCTTTGTACATATTACAGTTAAAATCGGTATACATAGTTATAATGGTCACACAATTATCACCTTCCTTCATCGGAATAAATGAAATTCTACATTGGTTAGTTTCAAACTTTTTACATGGGTTAGATACAGTTTTCTCGTCTCGGTGCCGCCTCCAGCCTCTCCTAATTTTTGGGAAAATTACATCATGTAATTTTTACTTTTAACAACTTTTTGTTATGATAAGGGATCGAACGCGGTTTGTTCGCTAGAATTCGGCTGCAGACCAATCCCTAAGGTACTTAGATAGCAACAACTCCGGTTAATAATCCTCCCCGCACAGACATACAGCCTGGTTGACTGGTGTACGCCCCTCTTCATTTCTGTGGACGACCTTGTTTCTTCCATCCCCCGTACCTGGGAGGAAATCTTCCTTCATCATGGGTCCAAGACCCTCCAAATCCTATCCTCCAGGCACGCTACATTTAAAGAGAACAAACCGGTTTCGTCCTCTCGTCAAACAACATTAGATACTTGCGATTTTCTGGATGAAATGAGGATGTTCCAACTCCTGGGCATGTGAATTTTAAGGGTTTGACAACAATCTCTTCTGCGCGACGATTTGGAGCCAATGGGACTATGGCACTCCTAATTGTGGTATGTTGGAAGGCTTAAAAGAGATGGCGTAAAGAAAGGATGGGAAATACCCGATTATTTTGATCTGGTGACCAAACACGGCTAAAGCCATTTCAAGCAACTTAATGGTGGCCTTTTATCGGGGCGATTCTTAAAGTATCAACCGCGATGAAACATGCCACTTATGTAATGTACCATGTGTTATTTATTATTAGTTGTTTAGTTATGCCGGGATTCGAACCCGCGATCTCTAGTAGTCGAGGATTTAAACCACTCGACAATCTATATTTTTAAATACACTTTTCTCTGACCCAAGACACAGCATTCGCGAGAAGGTCTAGGTGCATGATTTGCGATATGATGGTGCTAGTCCAGGTGGTAGTGTTATGCAATCCAATAAAATATGTACATTAACCACACGAATATTCATTTTATTAAAACCATTTTTTTTAAAACCAATTCATATCACATTTCAATATCGTAACTGTTCTTGATGAAGCTCATTCTGAACTTCTAATTTTGGGCCACTTTATCAAATCCTGCTGGATGTATGTCACGAATAACTCCAACAATGTTGACTTCGAAGGCGGTAACTACGTAATACCAAAAAATATAATCAAGAGGAGTCCAATCGTGCGACTTTGGAGTCCAATTGACTGGTACATTTCTCGAAATCGGCTTACCACTAAAATTTGATATCAATAAGTCAAAACTATTGAAATCGATACCTGTTGAAACGACATCTCACTGGGATCAATTTCATCCATATTTCAAACAAGAAATCATCAATCGGGTCCGTTATCTCTCTCCATTGACAGTAACACGAGCTCCAGCATAATTTTTTTAAGAAATAAGCTCAAATAACATTGCATTTTTGTGGATGTATTGGAGTTTGTAGGGTCTCTTATCGTAACTACAATGCTTACTTCAATACATAAAACTTCACCTCCATTGTAATCTTTCTACCTATACATTGTCTTTTTTTTTTCAGTTTTTACACTGTTGGTGGTATTTTCCTTGTTTTTAATCCACGGGTCAAGTCTCTTGCTGGTGGTACTAGTTTCTCACAGGTTGACGTTTTTGGCTGAAATTGAATTCACTTTTTTTATATTTGTACTGTCTAACTCACTTGTGGAGGGGGTGGAAATCGTCCCCCCTCCTGCAGGCAACATCTACCTGAGACGGACATAAACAACTGCACTTCTTGTTCACTTCTCGAAGGCAACTGTCTTCTGCGCCTCCACGACCTGGCAGCACGCTTTCCTCTATATCCCTTGGGTCTTCGGGTGTTTGTTACACCCTTCTTCCCAGCCATGCTTTTTTGAGGGATGCTCCGGGCAGCTGGTGCAATGCTGCTCTAGAAAGAGTGAAGGGAACCAGAGCATGCTCTGCTTTGCTCTCAGGGTATTATCCTAGGGTTGTGGAGATGGTCCGTCGTTTGTTGTGTTTTTTTCATTTGGCCTTAATTAGTGCACGCCTGCTTCCATTTTGGATTACTCCGGATAATGACAAGAGGAACTATTAAGAGTTATTAAATAAAACAAACATTTATTCTGTCTCTATCTTTTGCATGTGTTGTCCCACTCTGTTACATGTAAGCATATCTCTGTCTCAATGTTCCATTGTTTCTTTTTATATTGTGTTTCCTTTTCTTATTTATCTCAACTATATATATGCTCACTCTATGTAATATGTTTCGGTTTCTTATATATTTTATTTAAATTTTACCCCGATGAATCTTGAGGTAAGCGAAATCAGTTTGTGTTGATTTAAAAGTAAATCGGCGGTTTTAAACAAAGTGTTTATTTTATTTAATAAACATGTCGAACCACAAAGTAATTGTATTCTATGAAAATATATTAAGAGTAATTTTCGAGTCATATATAAGTATCTCTACTAACCAAATTGAAATGAATTTGTGACTGACCTCCTTCTATGCGAAACACATAAGGGTTTAGAGTATTTTATCGAATTTGCTTTGTTTAATAATAAAAATAGTGTATGCACCCTGAAGGAGTAACCATTAGTTCCTTATGCCCTATTGGAGAAATCGCTGGTAACCTCAACTACAGGGTCTCGTCTGGATTGGTCTCATAAGGGGAAATTTTGATTTTTTAACCAAAAATCAGCCTAATCTTTGAACACAATTTTGCGATAAAAGAAAAAGATGCGTTGCGCGAATCATCGACCAAAGAAAATGTCCGTGAACCAGGATGAGTTCTTCAAGGTGTGCTTTCCCAGATTCTGTGTTAGATATCAGAAATAGGTGTTTTTACTTCTGTTTCATTATTTCGTGGCGATTTTATCCTAGTCCACCACCGTTTTAGAATTTTTTTGATTTTCTGCCAAAAATATTCAATGCCAAACACAATCGTGCTGGCAGTACTTCCAGCGATAAGTATAAAAAGGCTTCCCTGAATGTGCTTCATTTGCAATACAATGGGATCGTCCCGAAAAATCTGCTTGGATTTCATAACGTTACTATCTGCATCTCTCATCCATTTGGATATTAGACCAGAATCTGCAAGGGCTGCTATTTTGTTAGTAAATCTATTGGCATAAGGAAAATTCTTAGCCATCATCATGGTTAACAATGTATAGTAAAGTGGTGTTTTAGCTATATGTACGTCTTTTAATGATTTATTCAACCTCGCTAGTTCTAGGTCTAAATATTTTTTATTAAACAGCATCGCAAACAATTCACCGTTAGTTATGTCCAATATTTTTTGATCCATTTGCGCGGGTTGAATCACAGTGTACCCTATTTTCATTATATCATCAATAATCAGTTCAAAGGCGTAATTTCCACCAAACGGGATGTTGTTTTCCATTATTTCTTCTATCGATTCGGGAGGCACCTCGCGCAAATCAGAAACGACATATTTGAAAAGTGCTCCCAAATAAATGTTCCTAACAAAAAAATTAAAGAAAACAAATAACATCAAAAACCATGTAAATCTAGTTTCTTTAAAGTTATCAATCACACAATTTCCCAACATTATACCCAACACGTCTAAAGAAGTAACCTTACTAAAATGTTTGCTTCCTTTCAGTAACATCCTACTTAAATAACCGACAAACAAGTTCACTAAGAAACAAACAAAAAACATTAAAAACCACACAATTGCTTTAAATGGTTTAAATAAAATTTGTAAATTATTTAAACTTCTCGGTACAGGAAGAATCATCACAAATTCAGCTTTTTCATAGGGAATTATAAGAAGTTTTTCCATACGCTCTCTGGTCACTATAAGCGCAGATGAGACAAGAAATATTTTTTCTTCAAATGACTTCACGATGGTCAGTTTTCCTTGTTCAATAATTTCTGGTTTGAAGTCGACCGTGAAATTGAATGATTTTTCCAAAATTTTCAAAATATTCGGCTGAATTCCAGAGTACTCTTTGCGGTTTTCATCAGTACTGTTTATCATGTAGGGTGGCTGAGAGCGTGAAAGGACATTCAAGGTACAATTGAGAAGGTCCACATTCGTCTTCCGATCATCTTTGAATAAATGTAAGGGTCTGTCAGTCTTCGTGGATATTCTGTCAATGATAATGCTATCGCAGGAGTCGACGTAAGGTCTATATGTAAAAACGTTGAATTCATCTCCAACAGTCATCGCGTCCACAGTCACAATAAAAGTATTCATCAAAGAGAATCTCCAACTGCACTCTGCTACTTCTTCTACACACTTAGGCCCACAGTATGGATTTAAAACCCCTATGACCACCTTATTTGGATGCATGTGATACTGCACACAAGTTTCATTAAGAACATCAAACAGTTCCTTTGAATTTCTGGTCAACACAATTAAATTCCATCCTTGCCTGTCAAGTAAAATACTGTTTTGGTAGCATTTTAAAGAAAGTTCAATTCGGTTCTGAGACAAAGACGCTACATTTTGAATTAATTTAGTAGCAGCAATTGTAATATCTTCTTTCTTTGAATTAAAAACAATTTTAATGTCTCCCGTCATGCTGATATACTTGGAAACATCAAAAGTCAAAGATGATATTTTGTTGATTAGAAAATCTTCTTCCGGAAGGAGCAACAAATGAGTCATTGATATGACAGTGAACAATATAAATATCTTTCTGAAAAACATTATGCTGACACGCGTGTTTGTATTTCTAATAAAAATTGTTATAAGCGAAATACGAAACTCGTTTCATCAATAATGGTTCATATTGGTTTAATGTATCTTCATTGGTTTGTATTAATACTACAATATCATAAGTGTGACTAATTTAATTGCCGATAGAAGGAACAAACGCAATACAAAATACCGTTCTGAGTGGGCACATTAATGGATGGGACAGCGATTTTATATAAAGCTACAAAAATCACATTACAGTATTAGTGAAATACACATCAATTATGGTATTTCTTAATATAGAGGGTGTCCGGTAAGTAGTGGATAACCTTTCAACTATGGATCGGAGACCCTGATGCAGTTCCGAATATGCTTGATAAAAGTCCCACGGTTTTCGAGTTAATATGTAATTTTGAAATTTTCTAAAATTGACACCCTTGTTCACTCTCTTCTGTGCTATCGTCACAAATGGAGGAAATTCTTAAGTTTGTTGGTTTTAATATATATTTTTAATAGTAGTGTTATCAGAAGTTTATTACTGTTATTGCGTTGCTGTCGTAGTTTTTATTTGCTTTTAAGTCTTATATTTTAATTTGTGTTTTGATTACTTTTTCCCCTATGTTTTAGCTCTCGTAGAGTAATTATTTGTTTGGAGACCTAGATGGCCATTTAACTTCAAATTTGCCAGTTTAATAGAGATTTTAAAATGCTATTACGGATACTGTTTATTTTTAATAAACCGAGATTATTACTATTAATTTGTTGGAAATTTTATTATAAATCAAATTTAATAATGTTATTATTAAGTTCTGTGTTCAAGGCCATTTTAAAATTAATAGTTGAAAACTAAAATACTTGCGGAAATTAATAATAACATTGTTAAATTTGATTTGCATTAAATTTAAAAATGCATTTGGTAAGTTCGAGGAATTAAACACTAAAACAATTAATGTAATTATTTAATTAATAATGACGCCGCAAAGATACCAATCGCTTGAAGAAATTATAATATACTGTTCAGTTTTTAATTATTTTATTGAAGTTTAAAAACCTCATTGTAATATTTAATCATTGAAGAAGACAATATTAACATAACCTAAACGAAACATGTAAGCGAAAAAAACAACAGAAAATAAAACTATATCAGTCGCATCTGGTACTCGATCCCAGAACCCCCCCCCCTACATCCTTACCCCCAACATGCTTACACCTCGAGAGCTTTAAGTTGGGGGAAAAATTTAACAAATCACAAATTATAGTTTAAAACTTTAAAAAAAATTATTACTCTCAGGCAATAATAGTAATCTACTTCCAATAGCACTACTATTCAAGAATAGTATAAAACAAAAACAAAAAAAAACGGACAAAGGGTGCCAATTTTATAAAATTGTGAAAACTGTGGACTTTTACCATACATGATATACCATTTTCGGAACGGCCATAGGGTCCTCCATCCACAGTTGAAAGGTTATCTACTACTTACCGGACAACCTGTATAATCAATCTGACTTTAAAATGTAAATTACCAACAGGTAGAAAAGACAAGAAAGTGTTGTGATATTTAATGTTAATTTTTACTTTATTTCCCTTCAAAGGTGAAGGATTTCACTACAGGATGTCAAAAAAGTTTCTTTACATTAATTACATCATAAATGCTGAAGGTAGATTTTCTATGAAAACCCAAATGACAAGATCAATAATTGTAATTTTAATTGTACAAAAATAACCTGATATTGGAAAAATCTGTGCTTCCACATTACAGAGTGTTGACCTTTAGAACCTGGACCTCATTTGATCTAATACTTAGCTATATCTGTAATAACTTTTTTTTTTTTCAACACAATGTTTTTGTAAATTTTACCGTCTAACCAGATATATGTATTTTAAAAATTGTACATATCTATCATAAGCAGTTTCCCCAGAATAGCTACTTATATTCATAGAAATGATTTGTTGGCATTGCCGATCGGATATGGATACAAATTTTGCGTTTCCGATGGGTATTACGGCCCATTCAAAGTAGGGATAAGTATGTGAAAGATATTTTTTTTCTTTGAAAAATAAAAATCCAAGAAAACCGAAATGAAATTCACCGAAGACCAAAGCTTAATAATTATTATTTTCTACGCTGGTGTTTTCTAGACCTTTAGCAAGGCATTCAATCGTGTTTCCCACCACTTATTATGGAAAAAACGCATAAAGCGAGATGTTCCAGTAGCAGCAGTCAATATGCGGGCTATTTGTTATGGGAAACATAAAAATCATATCCAATGGGCAGGAACTTCTTCTAAATCTATTTCTTAAAAGCAGCGTTAGGTGAGGGGGAAGCATGTCTCCCACTCTATTTAATGTTTGCATAAACCACCTCATACAAGAGTTCAACGATTCTTGGATCGGTTGCCATATCTGCGGACAAAGGAGTAATAACATCAACTACGCTGATGGCATGGTGCTGCTCGCACCCTCCGAATATGCGAAGAGTACGCAAACTCACATAACTTGCTGTACAATTCCAAAAAGTCGTTTATCGTTAAATTAAAATACAATAAGGAGCCTCTAAATGTTCCACCAATCTGGCTAGAAGGAAATATACTGCATGTGGTCTCGCAGGTCAAATACCTGGGACATATCCTTACAGAAGTGTTACAACGTGTAGAAGATATGGAACGACAAAGAAGAGCCATTAATATACGCGCCGGAATGCTCCCAAGGCGGTTCTACCACTGTAGCGATGATGTCAGGAAACAGCTTTTTAAGACATACACTTCCCTTTACACATCTGAGATGTGGACATAATGCTCAGCAGCGCAATGGGACAACCTGAGGGTGTGGTACAACAATGCACACAGGCAACTTCTGCAACTTCCAAGGTTCTGCAGTGCCTCTACGGTGTTTACTCAAGCGAGGGTCCGCTCATTCCCCGCCCTAATTCGCCACCGACTAGTCAGCTTCTAGGGCATGACACAGAAGTCAACCAACGCCCTTGTCGTGGCTGCATCCAAGTGGGTCAGCTCTCCACTCAATGAGCAATGAATTCAGCTGATGTTTCTACCACCCTGAAAGACGATCCCTTAATATATTTCAATTTATTTTATGTAATTATTAACCTTTTTTTCATTTTCTTTCTTTTATTAACATTTTTATTTCATTTTCTTCTAATTAATGTTCATATTTTTATATTCTTATTTAAACTATTTATCTACCATATTTCGTGTACAAAATTTTTAAACATTTATATGTAATTTACCCGTCTCACTAGACGATGTCTGCTCTGAGAAGAACAATAGAAAATAAATAAAAAAAAAACGTAAAAAGGGATAATTTAAAAGCGCATAATAAAAATGTTTAAATTAAAAAGTATGTTTAATGGTAGTAAGAATAACAACATCAGATTAAGGAGAGTTTGCAAGTAATTTGGTGATGCAATTCCTTTTTTTGTTTATTAGCCGTGTGTTGATGTTTTTATATAACCATTTTAGGTTGTTTTGCGTTATATCTTGGAGGTTTCTATTAGAAAGATGTTGAATATGTGAGGTGCGAGGTAGGATTCTGGCAAAAGTGGATTTAATATTTGGTACGTGACAATGATTATGAGATTTAGCTCTTGTTTTTTGTGAGTAAGATATGTAGGAAGGTGTTGATTTTGTACAGTTATTATAGATATTTTTTTTATTAAATAAATTTCTTATATCAAGAATGCTATTTGTAATTAATAGGTTTTCTGCAAAATGCCGATATGGTTTTTTGAACATGATTCTAATTATTGTTTGGTGAGATGTGTTCAGCGCCTTAATATATGTGTCTGCAGCTCCACCCCACGCTGATATCCCATAAGTTAAAATGCTTTAACAAAGGGCAAAGTACACATTTTTTAATCGTTTCAGTGACATGATGTTTCTTCTTGTTTTAAAAATAAAAGATAGTTACCGGATTCTCTTTACAAGTAGATTAATATGGAGTTCCCATTTTAGTTTGCAGTCCACTGTTAAGCCTAGATACTTAATATTATCCGAGTGTTCAATTTTTTCGCACGTGTAGTATGAGGTTTTAGAGGTAATACATGGGTGTAGGTGTAAATGCGGAAAGCTTTTTGGTTGTCCAACATTAATTTTACTGAAAGACGAGTATTTAGTTTTGGAGGTGTTTAAGGTAAGTAGATTATAAGAGAGATGGTATTTTAATTTCAGTGAGTCCGTTAATATAAATGAGAAATAGGATGGGACCCAAAATGCTACCTTGAGGGACTCCATTCTTTATTTTTACCATGTCACTGAAGCATTTGTTTAATTCCGCTATTTGTTCCCTATTTTTAAAGTATCTAATAAACCATTTGAGTGCTGGTCCGTTGATGCCAATATTTTAAAGTTTTTCGTATAACAACTCATGAGAGGTAATAATAATAATAATAATAATGTTTTTATTTAATTTCTAATACAATTACAAACATGTTATATTTAATACGTAAGAGAAATTACAGGTACTTATTTAATATTTGTGAAACAATGAAGAAATATACTAAAAATAAAAAAAATAAATTCAGAGATATTTAAATAAATTCAGGCAGTGGTGAAGATCGCGTCAATGAGAAGAGATTCTTTCAAGAATCAATAGAATTTCCCTTTTGAATCTTTCCTCACTGACGCAAAATATGTCGATATCCTGTGAGATTTTGTTCAGGAACAATATACTCCTCCCCACCGGGAGAACCATTGGCAGGTTGGTTCTACAGGTAGGAAGATAGAATAATCTATGACGACGCTGTCTTAGATAGTCATCAGGAACATAAAGACTTATGCGTTCCAAAATAGCTGAATTCTCTATGGAGCCTCGCAGTAGTCTAAAAAAGTGGGTAGCGGCATACCCCTCTCTTCTGGTAGTGTCAAAGGCCTTAGCTAGATATAGAAAAACTCCAATTATTTTAAATCCAACATCTAATTTTTAGCAACATATTTAGTTAATTCTGATATAGCTTATTCTGTGCCATTTTTGCTCGAAAACCGAATTGGCAGCTTGAATGTAATATATGCTTTTCGAGGTAGGATAGTAGTCTTGTTTTCATTGCCTTTTCCGTGAGTTTTGATAATGAGTTTAATAGTGAGACAGGTCTGTAGTTGGAAATTAGGGTTTTGTCTCCGCATTTGTGAATTGGTGTAATACTGGCAATTTTCAGTTTATCGGGGACAATCCCTTGGCAGAAACTTTGATTCGATACGTGTAGAAGAGGTGTAACAATATATTCTCGCAGATTTATCAGCATTTGGTTAGAGATGTTGTCGTTTGTTTCCTTTAAGTGACATATTATCCCTGCAAAACGTAAAAACCACACAATTGATTTGAACGGCTTGAATAATATCTGCAAATTGTTTAAACGTCTCGGAGCGAAAAAAAAATTACAAATTTAATTGTTTCGTAGGGAACGATGTGAAGTTTTTCCATTCGTTCTTCATTTATTATGAGTGACGATGATACGAGAAATATTTTATCTACGAATTGTTTTAAGATGGATAGGTTTCCGGTTCAACAATTTCTGGTTTAAATTCGACAGTGAAATTGAAAGATATCTC